>WAAG01013139.1:43764-63853 GCA_013390105.1 Tichodroma muraria | reverse complement strand
GGGGGGGGTGGGGGGGTCCGTGCCCGGCCGCGCCTGCCGCTGTGTGCGGTAGGAGCCGCTGGCCGGCCCGAGGGAAGGAGCAGCCGCACCCTGTGAAGGTGATGCTCGGCGCCACAACGGGGCCGCCTGTCCCCGCGCTGTCCCCGCGCTGTCCCCGCGCTGTCCCCTCACACAGAGCCACGCAGCGGGACCGCGGCACCAGCAGCGGTGGCCGAGCGGGGGCGGCTCTCCCGTAAGGAAGGATGCCCGAGTTTTCTGTGTGCGGGAGTGATTTTGCCGTTGTCCCTCTGCCTCCCCGAATGCACAGCGGGGAGGTGCAGCCTCTCGGGCTGTGCGGTTCCATCCAGCGCTGCCCCGTGCTCCAGCCCTTGTTCCCTGCATGGCAGCTCGTCCCTGCCCTGGACTGCGCAGGGCTCACGGGCAGGGATGCTCCTGCACGGTGGCAGCACCGGCATTGCTTTCCCGAGGGGTGCCCTATGGAAAGGCGCTTTAATTATGCAATTGTATGATGTCTGAGCTTGTGTAGTACCCGACCCCAACCCAAACAGGCTTAGAAAGTCGTGTATTGGCCTTCAGGTAAGTCGAAGGAGGCTGGAAATGTTTCTCCTCCTCCTCCCCCCAGTGCAATGCAGGTGGAATACAGGTTACCCTGAGCATCTTGGAATAACAGAGAATGTTTTCAAATGTTCACACAACTTAAGCACCCTTGGAGCATGTGTTGTTCCACAGGGCATGGACAGCAAAATTTGGCCTTCATCTTACTGGTGTTTGCGTCCTGTAATAGAGAAGCAGAATTTTAAGGAGCTTTAGAAAACAATACTGGACCTAGTTTTCTGCGTCTTGGTGGTAAAAGTTTCTATTCCAGAAGTAGAGCTTCTTTTCATGTGGTTGCAGCTATACCGATGCAAGTCTGTTCATAAAGGTGTCCCTCCTTCTCATGGGAAGGGGGTTGAGCAACACTTGTGGGAAGAGTAAAGCTCGTGTGCTGTGACTGTTGGTAAGGAATCACACCTCTACCCAACATGCATTCCTTTCAAGCACACCATAGCTGTAGGTGTGTTATCATTTGATGTTTGGTTTTAGTGTATTTCCAGTTTGTTCTGTAGTGAACAAGCGTGTGAAGGAGGAGCCGTGAGAACTTTTCTTTCTTTGTAGATTAAATAAGTCGTAAAAAAATCCAACAGCAGGGCTAGTTTTGATGTTAATCTGCAAGCCTTTAAGTCATAAAGGCTATCTGATACAGGCTCCCATAAGCAGTGTTTCAGATGCCTGGTTTTTAATAGAGAGCTGGGTTTTGCTGCAATGACATTGAACACTGAGTGGGTTAAACAATACATCTGAGTGGTTTAGAGTTGTCTATGGTGAAACCAACAGAGCTTTCTTTGTCGAAGTACTGATTTATAAATCTGATGGATATGAGTCAGTGTTATGCTGGCAGTCGTTTATTATATTTCAGCCTGGACCTGAATGGCAGGAAGTCACTTTTTGGCCCTCTTGTAAATCTTGGGATGCCTAAGAGACCCATTTCCCTGCTCCTTGCATGGGGACTGTCAGTTTTCCAGTTAGCTTCCTTCCCTTGCTGTTTTTCCTCTGCATC
Organism: Tichodroma muraria; assembly: GCA_013390105.1. Classification (NCBI taxonomy): domain Eukaryota; kingdom Metazoa; phylum Chordata; class Aves; order Passeriformes; family Sittidae; genus Tichodroma; species Tichodroma muraria. The sequence goes on along the minus strand of WAAG01013139.1, from coordinate 62,256 downwards.
CCACTCTCACTGTTGCTCTGAGAATTTTCTGTTTTTAAACTGGAATATGAAGTTTGGGGTACATTTGATGATCCTTCATGTACACCAGCAGGTATTGCTGCCACAGCTGAGTGTGTCTGTGCTGGGATTGCTTGGGGATTGCACACACAAATTGATCAGGAGGGTGATGTTGAATGCAGGGGGCAGGAGCATCCAGCTGGGATTTAAAGCTGTAGTTGAGTCTTTCTGTAAGGAATGGAGTCAGGGTGGGGAAAAAGTGCAGAGCCAGGAATGTCTCCTTGCTTGGGCTGAAGCTCAATAGCAAAAGCTGCAGTAGGTACTTGGAGTTTCTCACTTGTGTTCCCAATTTTTAGGCTGATGTGCTCCTGTAGGAGTGCATCGCTGACATGGACAGCGAGGGACACCGGGGTGCCAGCTCTTTCTTTCAGAGTAACAGATTTTAAATCAGAACTGCTCTGATATTTCAGGTCTGTCCTGTCCCCAGGGCGAAATTATTTGTAACATATGGCTGCAGTAGCTCATGCGCTTGCAAGGGCTGTGCTGGGAATGTGGAGTGTTCCTTCCTATGGCTGGACACAGGGAGTGCACAGAGTCACTGTGCCTGTGCTGTGTGGTTTGGTGTTGTAGTGTGTGTGTAACTTACTCCTCTGTTACTCAGAGTGTCACTCAGGTTATGCTCTTCAGCACACCTGATACTTATGTTGCCACGTTGTAGTTCATTTTTTTGGAAGGACAAGTTCATCATTTTATCTGGATGCTCAGGGGTGTGCAGTGTAGTTAGTGAACAGCTGGACAGCTTTATGCCATTAATTGATTCAGGTTTCTCTAATAATTTTTCAGTCCTTTTTCATTGCCACTGTTGTATAAGATAAAATCCCAAGCCCTGGAACTTCTCTGAATTTCAGTAGAGCAAAGATCTTACATTTGCTCTGTTTTGGAGGCAATAATCTGACTTTGTACTTGCAGCAGAGTAGTGGGAGGTTTTTTGCTTTGTTTTTGTGAAATGCTCAACCAGGTGTAATCTTACGGATTTTGTTTAGTGAGCTGTACAAGTCACAACTTCAAGATTACAATCACTGTTACGTTGGCAGCATAGTGTGAGTTCAGGGATACTACTGGGAATAGGAGGTGATTTTTCATTGCATGGGGGTTGTTTTTTTGTTGGAGAACAATCCTGGCTCTAAACGTGCAAGTCTGTGGTTATGGGGAAAAAGATTTTAAACTTTGTCATAAAACAATTCCATTACCCATGTGCTTTCTTACTCGTTACAGCATAGTGGATTTTCCTCTATCTTTTTTCTTCTTTTTTTTAAAGACTTAAAAGTATGAATCTGGTTTGCTATAAGAGAGTGGACTTGGGCTGTTCCCCTCTCTGTGCTTTGCCAATCTCTATGTACTTGGCTTTTTCACTCTCTCAGGCTGAGCTCTTGCCTATGTAAAAAGTACTTGTAGCTTATTCTCATCTTGAAAAGGAACTACAGATATCAATATGCGAATAGAGATATATGCACTTGTCACCCTAAATATTTATATTAAACTACAGCTTATAAATAACAACCATTCTGAATCTTCCCTGCATCAGTGCTTAAATAAAAATGGTTTTAACAGAAATATTTATGCTGGTGCAAATTGAATATAGGGTATGCAAATGGGAAGTTTTTATGGGGAAATGTATTATACAGAAGAAAAACACACTTTAAAAAGCTGGGAAATATCAGTGTGACGACTGACCACAGTCACCCTCTCTGTGTGTGCTGCATGGGGAGCCCCTGCCTGCCCTATAATTAAAGACTGTCTTGTGTGGTTTACATTGTATTTTTTTCCACAGGGCTGGTACTGCATTCGGGGCACAAGATGGATGTTGTGTAGTGAATGAGCAGCTATTCAATATTCTTATCCTCCTCATACAATGTGTCACCCTGTGCCCCATTTGCGACGCTCCATCCATTCCCTGTGCTGAATAAAGAACTGTTGAACTCTTCATGCTGTAACACTGATCACTGCAGGGACTGAATGCTTCACAAATGTCAGTGCATGGGGCACTGCTGTGAAATGAGGTGGTATCCTCCTCCTTTTGTGGATGCTGGAGGGGGAAATGCCACCAAAGACTAAAGCTGAAATTGTCCAAAGGTGCCACTGATTTTATATGCCCCATCTTTGTCAAACACTAATTTTAATCCATAATACCCAACTTTTTATATATATTTTTTTTTTTTAGTAAATACTTTCTGTATTTAGATCATGGACCTCGTTGTGAACACTCAGCACTTTTGCAGAGTGAGCTTTAGGTGCTCTGAAGTGCAGCCCAGGAGTGAGAAGCACAGCTGGTTATCCCTGATGGAAGCTGTGTGCTGCTCTGCTGGTCGGGCCAGCTCTGTAGCAGGCTGAAGCTGGCCTGCTTCTCCAGGGCAGCATGTAATGGCAAATCCCACAAAATATTCCTTCTCTTGTGGTGATTCCCTATCTTGCTAGCTCACAGGGAGGTGGTTATCTTGGCACTGCTTCTCTCGGGATGGTGTGGGAGAGGAAGACCCAATTATAAAGACAGGCATGTGCTCAAGCACTTGACAAAATTCCATCGTGTTGACAAGATTTTCATTCACTTGCAACCAGTTTGTTTCTTGTGCCCCGTGTATTATGAGCTGCAAGAGAGGGCACACTCCCTGATGAAAAGCATGTTATCCTTATCAGAAGATTATGTAAAAGATGTACAGGACAAAATAGACTAAAAATGCAGAGGGATCTTTATCCTGGTGCTTCCTAATTCTCAAGAACAAGATTTTTCACACTAAACCTTGTCTTAAATCTTATACCAAGTTGGGATTGAATTTCCTGTTTAAGAAAAGCAGGAATAGGACAAAAAAATCCTAGGGAATGCTTGTGATATGTATATCTTGTAGCAGCCTGCACACTGTGATACCAGCTGGAGAGGCAGCAGTGTGCACTTCTCCAAATGGACTGTCTTTAGTGGTGAAAGAATTACAATATTTTCCAATAGGGCTCCCAGTAATTACCAGATACTACAAGAATACTTGGACATGGGAATCTCTGTGGTTTCCATCTGCCCAGTACTTCCCAGTGCAGACATGACAATCCTGCTGTGGGTAGCAAGGAGGTGGAATGCTAATTATGGATCTTCCTTCACAAATGAGGAGCCTCTGCAAGAGGAGTCCTACTCAGTTCCCACTGCTGTATCCAAAATGTGATGCCTTTTCAGTTGGTAAATGGAGATCTGGGTTGGACTATGTTCACCTCAAACAAAAATAATTGGGGAGCTTTGCAAACTTTAGAAAGCTTTGCCCAGTGTGCAAGCAATGCTGGCTGCACCTGTGATATGATTTATGATTGTTTGCGGAGTCTCAGAACAACTTAGCGTCCTCAGCAGTGGCACCTCTATGCTTTAGATCACTTAGTAAAGTAATTTATCGCCTGCTCTCTTTTTAAATTTCATATTTTATGGAAGGGGCTAGGCAAGCTACTTGTCATTTCCTGCTCTGTTTTGTTCTGTTTTGTTTTGGTTGTTTTGTTTTCATTTGTTTTTTTTTCCTTGAGAGCTCCTGATAGTGACTTTCCTCTACATAAACCAAAAGATCATTAGCCTCGGGCAGACACATGGTGTGGAGAGCTTCAGCCAGTGTATTTGAAGTTTGGCAGAGTTTGAGCTGCTTCAAACAGGGTCTGGCAGGGGAAGGTGTCTGAAAAGCTGGAGCTGCACTGCTCTGAGCGTGTGAGGATGGAGGGCTGCTGATGGATGGCAATGCTGTGTGAGACAAGGTGGATGTTCTCTACAGGGATCTGAACTGCAAACTAATTACTTTCACAGTTGTAGCTAATGCTGAAGGGATGCTCTGTGCATGTGTGAGCATGAGTTTTTGTGGGAAGAGGGTGAGGAGTCAGAAGGATCCCCTGGTCCCCAGGACCAACCATGCCTGTGCAGTCAAACAGCAGCATAAATGTACATAGTTTCTCCCTTTCCCCAGCAGAGATGCCATCTCTGTGTAGTGGTAATCTGTTTTTTTCACTCCTTAAATGCCTGATGGCATAAAGATCATCATCCATCACTCTAGAGAGGCTGTATTCATCTGTAGCCATGGATCCAATTTCAGACTTATCTGACAGTTTTTGTTTTTAAAGCTCAAACTCCACCCTAACAGTACTCTCTTTTTGATTTGACTTTTTTGAGCTTGTGAGCCTGTTGCTTGGTCAGCACCATCTGCTTCCAGAACAGGCAAAATGTCTTGCTTGCTTCTGTGCAACTGTTGGCACCATTTTCCACTGGGACATCTTAAATTGAACTGTCTCCTGTGCAAGGGCATCCCTAGAGGAAAAGCCTGGAGGAGTGCAGTCAATTACATGCAGTTCTTCCCTGGCTCCCTTAAATTTGGGAGTGTCCTTATTCACAAATATGCATGATTTCATTGAATTTTGTTCTAATTGCCACAATATAAAAATGTCAGGAAAAGAGCTTGGCAATTCCCTGGTGAGAGGACAACTCAGATGCTTTTCATGAGAAAGCCCAGTTACCAGGCATATAAATCCATGATAGTTTAGATACTCAGACCTGAAGAATGCGTCTTGAGAAGTTGAACTCCATGACTTACTCTTATTGTTCCCCTGCTCAGTGAAGCATTTGAGAACCAAGCCATGCAAGCTTTATAAATAGCTCAGCCAAAGTTTTCTTTACTTCCTCTAATGTGTTCCCTCTGAAAAGAAAACCCACAGCGTCTGTTTCTGGGCAGCACTTTAAAAGATCTCTATGTCACTAAGAGGGCAGAAAAGTTGATGGGTGTTCTCTACATTGAGGAATGTGGGGAGGCAGCAGGTGTCACACAGATGTCAGAAAGTTGATATTTTTATTTTGCCAAATGAAGGAAGGGGATGCTGAGGAGGATGGGTTGGTTCCTAGCATGGGATAAGATGCAGTTTTACAATCTACAGTCTTGCTCTGTTTAGCCACTTCTTTCTCAGTGTTTTGGAAGAGGGAACAAGCACTGTCACAGCTGTGCTTCTTCTGCATTATGTCACAGGAGACTTAAACCCAAATACATTGCTTTTATAATGTAATGCTTGCATTTTGAGAGCATTCCTTTGATTTTGAAATCAGTCACATCTTGCCCTTGTGCTGTTTCTGACTGCTGAGGCTGCCTTGCAGAGGTGCTTGTGAGTTATGTGCTGCTCCCTTGGGCAGCCAGAAACCTGAGCCTCGACTGTAAATTGTTCCTGTCACAGAGCAGAGATTTTAGATTTCACTGATACCCTGGAACAATTCGGATCGTGGGCTTGCTGCTGGCGAATGTGTGTTGTGTGCCAGCCCCTTCAGGGACCAAAGGCTGGTGGAAGGGATTCTCCGGGCTTTAGTCCTTTCTGACTCTCAATTTTGCTTACAGCAGTTCGAGTGGGGCACCAACAACTGGGCAGTCCTGTCAGGCACTTTGTTGGAGACGATGAGCTGTGCTGGCTTCTTGGAGGTGGCAAACGCATCCGAGTCCGCGTGCCCAGGAGAACAGAGAGCCTGGAGTGGGAGCCAGCAGCTTGTCTGTCCCCAGGCTCTCACAGAACCTGGGTGCTCTGGTCCCCGGGGCACATGGGGCCTGGGCTGTGCCTTCTTGGCAGCTCTGATGGGGAGATGCTGCTGCAGAAATGAGGAAAAAAAAAATTTTTAGGGTTTGACCTTCTCTTTCTCTGTGTCATCCTTGTTGCATGTACACCACCTCTTCCTCTTTCCTACCCCACCCCCCACCGAACACAATTTTTTAGTTTGTGGGCTGTATTTGTTTGGGTTTGCATTTTTCCTGGCTGTTTTTCATGCTGAAATCTCAGGATCACTGGGTAGCTGGGAGGTTTTCTGGAGCATGGAGGGATTTGTGTGACTGGGACTTAATATAGGGAGGAAATGTAGATTCTGAGGAGAAGGGCATGGTATTATGAGCTGAAAATCTGCATTCAGATGTTTTGGGTTTTTTATAAATACCAGTTAAAACTGTCTCCTTGGAAGAAAAATACTCTGTGAAATGCTTTCCCTCCCTTACCTCCACACAGGAAATTCACAATTTGATACCACTGATTTTTCTCTGCTGATGAAGAACATGAAACAAATTCCTTTTAGACTGTAAAAGCTGAAAGATATTTTCTCCCCTGATCCCTTAACACTACCTGTGCTCTCATTTCTCCCAGCTTCTGTGAAGTTCAGCCTCATCTGTAGCGTTTTGTGGTTTTAGGTGGTGAGTGATACAGGACTTCACTTGCTCATATTTCAGAAGAATATGTGTTTGTTTTAAACAGCACTTCAAATATTCACAAGGGAAATGCTTCTTCTAGTCTTTTTTCCCCAAACAGAAACATGAAATTTGAGCAGATATTTCTTAAACATATATGTATCCTTGTGATTCCAGTGGGATTATTCATGTGAGTAAGGGCAGTGTCCACTGTCCCTTCAGTCACCTGTGTGCTGCCATCCCACCTGGAAACTGTGGGTAAGGCACAGAGACACACCTTGAAACTGCAGTTTCAGTGCAGAACCAGCCATCGTAGCCTGAATATCACAAGTGTCCCAAAATGGGAGTTTTATGGTACAAAAAAAGCCCAAATGGGAGTTTTATGGTACAAAGGAATTTAAGAAAATGTTGTTTGAAACTTTGCCGTTGAATTATTCTGCATTAGGAGGTTTGAGAATCTGTTGCTTCTAGTAGAGGTCTAAGCAAAATCTAAATACTGCAAAGCTATTTAGTATTCAGGATTATTTTGGGAGGGGGCTGAGGAAAAGCCTGATAACTTATGTATTTGACCACATGTAGTTAAAAATATTATTTGGAATACAAACTTCCTTGTCTGAAGACCAGCTTTATGCACGAAGTCAAAAAGCACAAAAAGCAGTTCTCCTCCTGGCCTCCATAAGTATACCTTAATGCTGCTGAATCCTGGAAATTATGCAGGGCATGCTTTTTAAATGTTGATTTTGACTTCTTGCCTGGGACCAAGTGTAAAGTCTTTCCAAGGAAATACTTAGAAGACTTGCAATGAAACCCAAAAGCTGCTGCCAAACCTTAGTTTTTAGAAAGGGAGTAAGGGGCAATCCAGCCTGTTAAAAACTTCCAGTTGTTTGTAATTAAATCCATTTCTTCTGTGCACAATAAACATATACTTAGAAAAAGATCATTTTACATAATACTTATGTGGTTTAGTGCTGCTTTTCAGCTGCTAAAAATCAAGCAGTAGGTTTGCTGTTTTTGTCTGGGAAGGTTACTGGGAGCTGGGAAGCCAGGGCTGATGCAGCTGTGCCACGGAAGTGGCACGGATCCATGTATCCAGTGGTGACACACAAAGCGAGCCAGGGAATCCTTTTCTCATCATGAACCATCTTTCCCACTAGTTCAAGTTTGTTTTGGATTGACAGGGGTGGGAATGAAGAGGAGATAAAAATATCCCGTCCGCACGTCCCTGCTCGCCAGCAGCAGCACCGCTCGTGGCTTTGGTGGAAACTCTGGGCTTGCAGGAACTTCTCATCACTTTGGGGGCTGGCAGGAGGCAGGACCACCAAATCTTCACCACCCTGAGCTTGGTCTGCCACGGTTCATTCAAGATTGTTTCAAATCCACTGCCATCATTCGTCTGGAGGATGGGACATGTAGGGTGAGGGGGACAGCCCGAGTGTGAGTTTATCCAAGAGATAAATTTTATATTCGCTCTTGACAAGGGAGGGGATTTTTTTTGCAGGATGGCATGGAGAAATTGTCAGTTTTTACTGAGCAGGTTGCAGGAGCTGTCGGGTGCTGTGATGGAGGATGCACAAGGCATAGAAAGAGCAGAGAGGAGCAGCTTAGAGGTATTATCTCATAAGTGACATAAGAAAAACTAGGAAGCCTTGTAGAGCAGATTTGTTAGGATTTGAGATGAAAATCCCTGTTGCTTGATGAGATTATCCCCCAGCATATGGCAGGGAATGTAACAGAGAGAGAGAATTAGCTGCTAATGATCTGGACACCTCTTGGAAACAGATGTTTGTAGTCCCATATAACTGCTTGCTATTTTGTTTGTCCAAAATCTGGATTACTCAGCAACAGGCCTGGCATGGTATTAGAATGCTTACTATCATCATTTCTCACTGATCTCACCCAGTGCAGATCACCTCTTTCTTAGGAATACTGCTGGAGTAATCTAATGTGAAATTGGAATAGAGAATCAGGGAAATGGCTCCACTGCAGTGCCAGCAGAGTTAGCCAAGGGCCGGGAGGTGGTGGGGAAGCTGCAGGCATCTCCTTGGTTAACCCAGGACATCTCCATGGCACTGTGGCACTGCCCCACTGCTACTGCATGGGCGGTTCTTGAGCAGATGAGTTTTTGATAGATTTCTACAGCAAATGATGCTGCAGTTGAGGAGGGGATTTCTCAGACTCAGTGCTGCTGCATGGGCAAGCACCTGATGTAAAAACCCCTGTGTTACACATTTTGGTAGTTTTGGTACCCCCTTGTTCACCCTGACTTTGAGCTGTTGTCAATAAATACCTGACTAACCCTCGCTGTTTAAGGCACCGAAGTTTCCAACTCAGGGATGTAATTCCCATAGTTTCTCTTTGGGATCTCTTAATTTATTTAAGTGTTACTTGAGCAACCTGCTCTATAACGCTCTTGCTATGCTTAAATTTCTTTACATTAAAAAAAAAGCTTCCTAAGTTACTTTTCTTAATTTACATTATTGGAAGACATCTTCTTGGAGGTGGAAACCTTTATTAAGGTGGGGAAAAGAGTTGTTAGCTGTCAGTTCAGCTCATCTATTCCCCCCCCCCTTCCTTCATCTTAAACTTCCTTTTGGACTTAATTTTTTACAGTAAAAGCAAGACCTTAACCTCAACTTCTCTTTCTAAGTTGGATTCTTTTGACCTGGCGTCATCTTTGTTACAAGGCTTCACACGCTGCAGTACAATAATATTTTTCTTGTGGTGCAATGAACAGCACTGCAGATGCTGTTCCAGATGGGGTCATTTTTTCTCTAAATTAGCAACTGCCTTAATAGATATTTTCCGTGGCTTCCAAACTATGTGGTGTTGCTTGAACAAAAATGTAATTCCACTGAGAGATTTCAAGCCCAGCTTTTGCTGGGCTTCCAGAAATAATTTTTAAGAAAAAGTATTTGTACAATCGAAACGAGTTTGCTAGGGTATTGTGCTTGCACGTTGCAGTTGTGTCTTTAGAATTAGATGGGAAATCTAAACATTATCTGGTATATTATTCTCAAAGAACAGCATTTTCATGCAGGCTACCTTATTGATGTAAGGGTTAAACTATGGCAAATGTATTTTGAAACAACTGAAATATTTCTTTGGATCAAGAGCAAAAAGCCCAGTTTTCCGCCTCCAGGGATGCTTGTAAAGCTTCACCTCAGACAGGTTAATTTTCTGTCATTTTAAAATAACCATTTGAGATTGCAGTTTTAATGTGAATAACTTGCTTCTGCTCACTTGAAACTTCCGTGGAGGGGTGTAGAGGATTCTTACACAAACAGAATGTGGACTCATGAAATCCTTGGTGGTGGCTGCTCTAGCAGGACATGAGTGGACTCTCAGGAGCATTTGCTTGAGTTCTTCTTTGTCATAGACAAACGTGAAAAATGCAGGGAATAATGAAAAATCCATCAGGACATAGTACAAGCCTTAGGATCACAGATACTTTTCAGAATATCAGTTTCTAAATAGTTGAATTTATTCCAGAGAAATTCTAATATTTTTGTTGGTTATTCAGCTAATAGCATTAGTGTGGCCAATAGCAAACTATTAATTTAAACTGTGCTGTTATTAAGTCTTTTAAGATTAGGGGATCTGTTAATGCTTTTGAGATGGAGCTTGTAGTTCAGTCCCATATTCTTTTTGTAGCTCATTGCCCCTTCTGGTTCTGTCCTGAGCCACCAGCACACTCAACCATTCCTTGTGCTAGGCAGGATTTTTTTTTTATGCCAAAACCACAAGGACTGTTCCGGTTTTCCTACAGTTTCATCAAGGGAAAGGCCCTGAATCACCTTCAGGCCTTGCCCCCTCTGTGCTTCTGAGGGTGGGCAGGCATCGCCCCGGTCGTGGCTCGCACGCCACATTCCACGAGTGGCCTGGCACTGGATAAGGTGCACAAGGGCAGCAAAAGGCACTGGGCAAGCCCTGCGTGCGAGCAAGAACAGCCCTTTGTGTTTGTGCGCTCGGGTCTGTGGCTCGGCCCTTCACACCGGAGGCCTGGGAGATGCTGTTGGAGCTTTTGTGTTTGAGGAGGGAAAGGGGGGTTTCTGTACAGCCAAAGAGCTAAAGATGTGCCTGCAGGGTGGGAGAGATCCCTGCCAGCTCCCCATGGGAACAGGGCTGGGAGGGCATGAATTTGTTAGGCCTGTGGGGGAAGTTTGGTTCAGTTGAGCTCTCCTTTGAAGATGTCACAGGAAGAGCTCAGCTGAGCTCTTCAGGAAGAGTGCGTGCCTTGGCCATTAGGAATTTATCCATGCTGCGTTATTAGAAGTTATTCCTATTTTTTAAATTTTTTTTAAATTTTATCCTCCACCTGCATCCTACTATGCATAGAGAAAGTCTTGCTTCTGTGACTTGGGAAGCAGCAATTTTCCAGTGCTTACCAAAATTTCCTTCAGAAAGGAATTATATCACCTCTGACCCAGATGCTTTTGGAACACAGTGTGTCTCAGCACAGTAAGTTCTGGGAAGGACCCTCACACTCAGGAGTTGATCACAGCGGTGAGGACAGTGTTGGGGGAAGAGAGCTTTTCCTTGGATTAACACAAGGGACAGTCAAAGACTTTGGTTTGGCTGGCTTGGCCCTATTTCCAAGCTGGACCTTTTTATTTCTGAAGTGGGAGAAGTGTCCCTGGACCTTTAAAACCGACAATATTTTTTCTCTTCCTGTCCTTTGATTAAGGATGTGTTTGTTGACACTTCAGTGGGTTGTGGCTCTGATGACAGCAGCCCTTGTGTCAACCAAGACAGAGCTGCTCACTGCTGATAGTTCCTGGCTTTGTCTCTGCTTTCTAGATGTGGTCAGATAGAGTTCTAATGGCCTCCCAAGCTGTAAGTAGGATAATTCTCAGTAGAGAAGTCAATTCAGTGGATTTTTGCATTTCTCCAACTGATCCCTGTGCATATATGTGGTCCAGACAGAAGAACAATGACAAGGTTATGCGGCTCTCCAAGTTAATTTTAATAGTCTGCCTGAAAAAGCAGATGTGTAGGATGGAATTAGAAGGGTCCTATTTACTCGATAAATGTTTAAAAAGTTAGTTCTGTACATATTTTAAGATAACTTTTCAATGGAAAATAAGTGACTGAACCTACCATGGTAGTGTTTTCAGTGAACAAAACGTGGTGTAAAGTTCAGATTTACGTTTCTTATTATAGCTTAGAGGGTTTCATCTTAAAGGAGTTTTAATAGGTGCCAAATGCTCTCAATATCTCTCAAGGTCAATTACAGATGAGATTTTTTTCTTTTTTTGCATGGAGCAGGAAACATGAAGCATCTTATTGGAATTGTTCCTAGAAGGTTTGAACTTTGCAGATGTGTGAGGTTTCCATATATTGTGGTAAAATGCTAAATCTGAAGCTCAGCAAATTACTTTGCTGGCTGTTAACAGAAGATTCTAGCTATTGCTGGGTTGGCAGGAAAAGATACAAGATTGAAAGATTTCCAGCCCTGCCAAATGGAGATGTCCTGGTGGGTAACTGGTCCCATCGGAAAGGTGTAGGAGCAGCAATGCTGGGGCCTTGCTGCGATTATTTTGGCACCTGTTTAGCCCTGGATCCTGGCTTTATTAGCCCTGACTTTAGCTCGAGGTTCTATTACTCTCTCAACGCAAAGGAGAAATCCCCACCAGATAGATGCAAGGTGAAAATCACACCAAAGTTTCCTTGGCAAAAATATCAAAATCAAATGATCAAAAAACAATGATCTTTGGCAAGGGATGGAATACAATATTTAATTCAAAATAAACCCACTTATCGTAGCATTATTTAGTGTTAATTTAGCAATTGCTTAGCACAAACTTAACCCAAGCGAGAAAAACCTTTCAACTTATGACAGCTCTGCTGTCGGGCTGCTGCAGTCCCAAGGCCCCTTGAGCTGTCTCGAGGGCTTCAGCAAGTCAGAACTCAAGGGTAGAACGTGCAGCTCTGGTTTCCAGCTATAAACCCAGAGGTCAGTATCACGTCACAACTCGAACTGTTAAAGTTGGTCGTGCACTGTTTGTTATTACCTGGTATTTTAAGCATAACTCTTCACTACCACAGAACGCTGTAGCAGAAAGGATTTGTTCATTTGCAGATAAAATGCTGAGTTACTTTGTGCTCTGTTCTGTGTTTTAGTATCATTTCTTGACAAATGTTGGTTTTAGGGCATCTTTCTTTGATTGCTTTCCCTTTATTAACTTTGTCCCTGCTTTTTTACACTTGGAGTTGTTTTTTGCCATACAAGCAAAACCAGTACTCCGTACATTAATATATTTTTGTAAGACTGATGCTGTAGTTGTCCCTAATCTTTGGCAGAGCAGTTCATATACTCTTGGATGTGTTGTCCAGCACACCTCCTTTACCATACTTCTGTTTTCTCAAATTTAAAGTCAGGCTTTTTCTGAAACACTGTCAATGGAATTTTTAAATATTAAACTGTTAAGGACACAGAGCACTGTTATAAAATGATGGAGAAATACAGAAATATCAAATATTGTGAAAGGTCTTTTCTGTTGTCACTGTTTCCCTTTTCTCTTTCTCTGTTAAGCAGCCAGTATTTATCAAAGTTAGAAGTCCTAGTTCACCCCCAATATATTTTTTTTTCTGAGGAAACTGTAACTCCTGCAATGAAAAACATTGAGCATGCCAGTCAAAATTGAGAAAGAACAAAGTACGGAAGTCCTATAATAAAAATGGGATGTTATCAAATGCATTGCATTGGCAGAACTTTTGAACAGAGTTTTCTCAGACTGGCAAGTTGTAACTTCACTCAAAAAAGACTTTTCCCTCCAGCTTGTTTGACATTGGAGCAGGAAGAAATTAGGGGGCTAATTACACTAGTTCAGAAAGAGCTGAAACATTACCATAACCCATGGAGAACAAAGTAGTCCCTAACCTGACACTGGAGGCAGATGCGTGCTGGGGGAGAATCTCAAGGAGACAATCCCCAGCAGGGGGGGATCTTGGAGCTGGCACTGAGCATCCCAAACTGCATCAGCATCCTGCAGGACCTGGCTCCTGGAAGAGGGAATGTGGGAAGGGTGCAGTGGAGAATGCAGCAGGTGCAAGGTGCTGGAGGGATGTGGGTTTATTCGTGAGGGACAAGAAGCCCTTGCAGGGAGCATGCTATTAAAGACCAGAGAAAATAGTGCAAAACAGGGTAATCAACATGCCCATAAAGGACTACAGCAGCTCATGCATCCTTTCCAAGAGAAATGGGTGCTTACATCTTCATCCCCAATTTTCTTTTTGCTTAGTTCCATGAACACACGTGCTTTCTCACACTTTCTCATTTAACCTAAAGCAAGGAAATTATAATTTAAGAAGTTCCTAATGAAACTGTTTTTGTGTCGTCCTTCCACTTTATCATTTTGTGCAAATATTTGAAGGCATAACTAGGTGCTAACCTTGAACGTTTAATGTTAGGACTAACTTCTGCTAATTGTTTACCAAAATAGGGCCACTGTATGACAGCAATAATGTAAGTCAGCATCAACACCGGGCACCGACATGTTAACAGAAGACTTGAGTTCATAATAAAACCAAGTCAAGGTTTTTAGGGTGAGTTAAATTTACTGCAGCAGCGCCCTCAAGTGCTGTGACACTTCCTAGGCCCGATGGTGTCTGTCCCATGGGACACTGTCATGTGCTGGGGCTTGATTCTTCACATTTAGCCCGGTAAGGGCACATTAATTATTTTGGTGGAATTTTGAGTGCTCACACAAATCTATGAAGCTATTTAAATTAATACCAGAGTGAAGGGAAGGGTGCTGGTTTGGGGGTTTCCCCTTTAATTGTTCTGTGGTAAGAAAGGTGCTTTCAGGACCAGTTTGTTTGAAAGTGATGGTGGAAGGAGACCTGAGCAAAGGAGCTTTCTTCAGACAGGTCAGCCATCCTGCAGGATGCTGATCTGGAATTTGGGATGCTCGGTGCCAGCAGAGCCCAGTGCACAGCTTTATCAGCTGCTCTGCAGCTTCCATGGCCTATTCTTAGTTCAGGCTGCAGAGACAGAGGAGCAAAACCTTTACTGGTGTGACTCATTACTGAGAATTTAGGATTTAGGCATAGTATCCAGTCTCCTTTGGTCCCGAGGGAACTGTCTGATAGGCTGTGGATTTAACCAGCACACTATTGGTACATGGTATAAACTGTATGGACAAAACTATGGCAGTGTGAAACAACTGTGGTCTGCAAGAGGTGTTACACAGCCTAAACATACATTATTATGGTTGTGCAAGGAGCCTGTAGGCCCTGGACTCACTGGACTGTGTCTTTGCCTGCAGAATTGCAGCTCTCCTTGAGGCAGCTGCTGGAGGGAGCCCTGGTTGCACTCACTCCTCATATCGTGAGTAATGAAGCCCCAGTGGCTCCTAGAATTGCAGCATCTCTCTCAGCTGTCTGACAAAGCTGTCTGTGTGATTTCCTCCCTTCTCCAGAATTCCCTTCTCTTGAGCTCTCCACCTCTTGTCTCCCAGAACGTCTGATCAAAGTAGGTCAAGTCAGCTTTGTTCGAAAGCAGAATTGCCGAGTGATGCTGCTGTGTCTGGAGAAGCAAATTCAGCCTAAGGGAATGATTCCGTAGGGGTAATGCAATCACAGCACCTAATAATTACCTCTATCCACAAAATGAACATCTGAGGCATTGCTCAGAGCAGAAGGCATCACTTGCAACTCTCCCTGTGTAAAAGTAATGCCCTTCCCTCCTAATTATTGAGTATTTTTGTAAAGATACTTCAAAGTCTTTATTTCGTTTTCCTAGCATATACTATTCAAATGTGTATTCTGTAGTGTCCTTTTGTGTGGGCTTCTCTGGATCCAGAGGGAATAGCAATTGCAATAGTGATAGCAATCTGTGGAATGAGGAATTGCAACATTTGGGTTATACCCACTCCTTATATTTTAGTCTTGAATGAGTATTTCTAGAATAAAACAGGAAGAAAGGAAGAGGTCAGAGGGAAAAGAATTTAGAAATCATTCAATTGTTTGACTTATGAGAAAAATAATGACACATCTTTAAAATAAACAAATACAAAGGTCAGTGGCCAGAAATTCAGTAGCCCAGGGCTTTTATTGGCCACGTAAACAAGGAAGTTTTAAAGCTTTTGGCCCAAGTGCTTCTCTGCTGCATATGGGGAGTTGCACACAGCTCCTTCCTTAGGTGACCTCGGGCTGGTTTTGATTGGCACAAAGGAAAAAGGACGGCTTTTCTTTTGCTGTCCAGTCCCCATTAGAGCTCCCTCAGTGCTCCCTGCTGCAGGCTGGAGGAAGATGTACTAAAGGTGCACCCCTCTCCAGGTGAGACATCCAGCAGGCTCCTTAGGTATTTTGGACCAAAACACAGGGGCAGTGTGTGAAATGCTGTATTTTAGATACATCACAGCCTGTATTACAGTATTGCAGAACAACTTGCATTGTCCCTTTGTTCTCTTTACACCTCTACCATCGCCCTCTGAAAAGGAGGGGAGAAAAGAAAGAAAGGGAAAAAAAAAAAAAACCAACAAAAATGCAAAACCAGAACGTGAGGAAAAAAAGGAAGTGGCATTATTTGGCAAAGCTTCAAGGGGAACATGACCAGGGAGTTTGGTTTTGCTGACAGAAGAGGGGGCCAAAGCTACAAGGACTGAGGGTGGGTTTCAGGTTAAAAAAGGAAGAGGGTGACAATGGGAAGGAGCCAGGGAAGTGAAGGATCAGAGTGAAGGGCTGGGCACTCTGGGTGCATGGTAGAAGCCTCTCTCAAGCAGTGTTGTGGGTGTGAGACTGGGGTGAGCCTGTCCACGGGAGCTGGGGCTGTGCCTGCCCAGCTTGGGCTATAGCTGCCACTGTCCTCTGGCTACAGTTTTGACATCTGCAATGGGTTATTATTTAGGGGGAAAAAAGTTTGTTGAGCTATACTTAGCTTTAATAATAATATCAATTTCTATACTGTTACTGTGCAGGCATTTATTCATAGCATAGGTGAAGTTGTACTTCTTTGTCTCTGTCTTGCTTCTGCTTTTGAAACGCAGGGCATGATGCTTCCGTGGCTAATTCAGGTCTTTTGGAGAGATTTCCACTCAGCAGAAGCTCAGTACCCCCAGCCCTTGGATTGAACTCTCTCTCTTGCTCAGAAAAATATTTTGTAGAGCAGCCATGGCAAGACAGGCTTGTCTAGGGATGCTTCCATCTTCCTGTGCCTCTGCAAGCATGTTTGGCTGTCATTCTGCAACGTTTTGGTGATGGCTAAAAGGAAGGATAATTGGGATTTCTTGCAAACACAGAGTTACAACACTGATAGCAATGTGGCAGCAAAGTTTCCGTTTCTCTGCTTAAAGCGTCTGCTCCCAGAAAAGCATTTGCAGAACCACTGCTGCATTCTCCCATTAATGACTTTCAGGATCATGGCTTTCAGTGATTTTTGCTTCTAGCCTTTCTGAAAGCAAATGGCACTTGGTTGCTAATATCACATCATGGGAGGTGGTTAGTCTGAACCCCTGCCTGTAGCAGGCATCTAAAAGTGAATGGAAATTGCTAAAAATCTGTATATTATAATAAAAAAATTATAATGCATACAAGAAGCACAGCTCCAAGAATTCTGACCAGCCTGCTGCATGTCTGGTTTGGTGATGTGTAAAATTTTGGACAGGCAGTGGTACACATAGACAGTTTTTGTTCCTGTATAAACAAAGCATGTGACTGTATACGTGGTTGAGCTATGGAGGGAAAATACAGCCTGAAAACTCCTGTGCAGGCAGGACAGTAGTGCAGGAGGTAATGTGACTTCCCACTGAAAAGCCAATCAAGAAGAGAATCAGAAAAGCAACTGAAATGGGGCTATTAGGAGGAGTAAATGTAGGTAATGATGTTGCCAACTGTTACAATCATTTTTTCTCTGGGTCTCACCACGGTTTATTGCTTTTTTCCCCTCAGCTACAATCCGTGGAGCACTGGCACTGAACTTCTGCTGTCAGTCCAAACAAGCCACGTTTTCTAGCTCTTAAGAGTTCTGAGAAATGTTTCAAGTGTTCCCAAAAGGCTCATAACCGGAAGGTGTATTTTTCCTTTAAAGTCTCAAAACTTTGGGAGTTTTCTGACCCCTTATTTTAAGTGGCTGGGATTTGCACATTTGTGATAAATTTCTCTGAAATACTGTTGCATGTGGCATGGTGTTTGTTGCCACTATTCAGTGACTATCCTCCTCCTGAGCTGGGATTCTTTGTTTTAGCAATGAGAGGAAAATTAGGAAACCTGCGCTTCCAAAGAGAAGAAATTTTAGAACACACAAGCATGTCCATGTGAGATGGGAGGTGATATTAGTGTGGCACCTGGATCTTCTTGTGGTAAGGAGTGGCTTCCACTGAACTGGTGCTGGGCCGTGCCCTTGGGACTATGTTCAGTCACGCAGCTCCTTCTGCTGCACGTGCAGCTTCCGAGTCCTGCGCATGCTAATTGGAATTTCTGACAACAAATTCAGAAGGTATTAGTGAAGGAATAAATCCCACATTGTTAAGATCTCCTGGATGAATAATTACTGCAGATAACACCGAGTGTTTCTGCCTTTGCCAGTTGTGGTGCCACTTCTTGACGAACTTCTAGAGCTGACTCCAACATTCCCCCCAGCCCGTCTCCACATCCAAACCCAAGAACAACATCTAGACTTGGCTGGAGTCAGTCCAGGAGCTGTTTCCAGCATAATTTCTAGAGCCACCTCTAAAGCCGTGTCTAGAGTAATTTCCATCTCTAAGGTGATTTATAGAAGAACCTTTGAACTTGTCCCTGGGTCAGGATCTGCAGTTGCTCCCAGCACTGCTCTGGCGTGAGTTAAATGTGCTGATCACACATGGAGCCAAGCTGGAGCTGCCTCTGGAGCCCCCCCTGTGCTGCCTGCCGGGTGAGGTCCTACTGGGGCCGCCTTCCAGCCCCGACCACCTCTGCTTTGCCCCCTGCCAAACATGGGGCAGCCAGCATGGCTTACTGCAGTGGTTTTTTCTTGTTCTTGTTTTTTTTTCCTGTCACTTGTGCCGCTCTCCCCGGGAAGCAGCAGTCATTTCAATGTGCGCTTTGTGGAAGCAGAGCTGTCTGAGCCCTTTAAGCGGGAGATGAGCTCAGGTAGAAGGAACGCAGAGAGCTCCTTTCATCAGCCAGGGCCCCGCCGGCGGCTGCGGGGCATGTCCGGCCAGTTATAAATGGATCATGTGTTGCTATTTTTAGCCGAGAGAGGATTGTAAATATAAAAGGGTATAAAGTGCAAAACTTAGCAACAGTGGCGTTTGTTTGCTTTTTTTCTTTTTTTTTTTATGTTTCTTTTTTTTTTTTT
>WAAG01013139.1:16558-43481 GCA_013390105.1 Tichodroma muraria | reverse complement strand
GGGGGACGCGGGGCTGGCCGTGGGGGAGCGGGGCCGGCTTGGGGACAGAGTTCAGCAAATGGAAAACACTGACACGGGTAAAAATAGTAACAGCGGGGTTAAAAATAGCATCTGGTGAAATAAACGTGCAGTAACTCCTGAAACTCTCCTGGGAACCGGTCCTTCCCGATCTACCCCTGCCCTGCGCCCCGCTGCGCTCCAGTCAGGAACCCCAAAGCAAGCCCCCTCAGCAGACTGAAACCATCACAGAGGACGAGCTTTGGGGACTTGTTTGACGATTTTTATGGATTTTTTGTTTTGTTATTTTGTTTGCCGAAACTTCGCGACAGAGAAAGGGGGAACAAATCCCTCTTCCTCTGACACTCTCGCGCGGTCCTGGGACAGAGCAGTTAGAAGGTCCTTGGGGTTGTTTCTCACGTTTGTTTCCTTCCTTTTCACTATTTTGGTGTGGGTTTTTTCTCCCCCCTTTTTTCTTCCTTTTTTCTTTCCTTTTTTTTTTTCTTATCCTGGTGGCGTTCTTGCTTCGGTGTTCAGACCGCGCTGTCGCTCCTGGCAGTGCAGAGCCCGGCGCTGTCGCCCTGCCCCTGCCCCGGCCCTGGCCCTGCCAGCGCCAAAGCCGCGGGGCAGAAGGAGCTGAAGCCCCCGCACACATGAGGAAGGTGCAGGCTGTTCTCCACGCTCGGCGGGGTGGCAGAGGGAGGGGACAGCAAAAGGGCGACAGGAAAGGATGGAGAGACCTTGAGGAGCTTGCTCTGCGGAGCAAAGGCTGGGCTGGTCCCTTCTCTGGAGGCGTTGAGGGCTTGAGGGTGGGAGGGGGTCAGGGAGGAGCGGGCTCTGCCGGGGTGGGCAGGGGACATGCTCGGGAGGGCTGGTAGAAATCTCCTCGAGATCCCTTATAGCTCTGTAAATCCCTTACAGCTCTGTAAATGTGCCTGTTTTGACTGCACCGGCTAACTGAGGCAGAAACAATTCTTGTGACAGACAAGGCAGACCTGGTTCCTGAAGCTGCCCCGCCACAGGACAGGGACAAACTGGAGGCCCTGCAGTTCAGTGGCAATTACATGTTTAATCAGATTTTTTTTTTTTCCCCCTCCTCCCAACCGAGCAGCTGAAAGTCTCCACCTGGCTTTTTTGTTGCCCAGGTTGAAGGGTGGGTGTTTCAGGGGTGCATTTTTAACACCTCCTCACGGGGTAGTTTTCTGCTCTGGCTGTGGATAGAGGAAATGCCCTGGCAGGGTTGGACCAGGCTCTGCCTGTGGGATTCCGGTGGCTCCTCTGCTGAAAAACTGGGAAACCAGACGTGATAAATGTGATTACAGGGGTTTCAGTATCGAGGCGTTACTGATGCAGCTGGAGGTGGTTCTCAAATGCAGGTTGATGTCTCCCTGTTTCCCCAGGTCTGCTGCAGGGTGGTGCCAGTGCTGGAGGTGAAAGAGAGGGCGTTTATCTGGGAAAACGAGAAAGGAGGAGAATGTCCTTAATTGTATTTAGCAGGCTAAGCCCTGAGCATTTAATTATTTTTTATTTTTTTTTTTTTAAGGATTGGACATTCTGCAGCTTGTTTCTCTAGATCATTTTAAATTAGTTTTGATGTTTAAATATATTTCATATGAAGCCTGTCTAAATCCTTTAACTAAGATATTTTTGAAAGCACAAGTAAGCTTTCATTTGATAGAGTACCTAGAAAAACCGTTTTTGTATTTGAGCAAAGCTGTTTTGTTTTTAAATTAGGTTGTTCCAATCCTTCTAATTTGATCATTTCAAATTTGATTTAGCATACAAAAATGATGCAGAAACTCCCGTTATGAATCTAAACTGAACATTCATTCTCTTATCAAAATATTATTATCGAAAAATATTAGTCATTCTTCTTGGCATAGTAAACAAAGAAACATGTGAATGTGTTAATTTATTCCAGACTCAGAAAAGAGGGATAGTTTATATAAGTAATATAAATAATTCTTGACTATTTAATAATTGGATCACTTCAGCAATAGTTGACTAATAGTCATATGTCTGAAATACATCTTGCCCATTTCTATTCTTTAGGGAATTTAACGCTTAAAGAGTGGTTTTCTTTTTCCAGGGATTGTCATTTTAAAATTGTTACCTTTTTACATACTTAATAATTGTTGTCTTTCATAACTTATGAAGTCAGAACTGGGGGGGGGGAAGCTCAAATGTAGTTGAAATTAATCCCCTGGAAGTATGCAAAGAAATTAAACTGAGAGATGGTAAATCGTGTAAAGAAAATTTAAGATGAGTGAGCACAAGATGGTTATTTTACAAGTGTATTATTTTACTGCCTTGCATAGGTAGAAAAGACCTGGATTCTCAGAAATGGTGATGTGTTGATGTGTCATTTATTGGTTTTGTGTCAATGGATTTTTGAATTATACACGTCTAATTCCAAATTGCATTGGTGGCACAGGAGTGAAAGTAAAAAAAAAAGTGAATTTTTTTCTCACTATTGTAGTAGAAATGTGCCAACCTATAGCATATGAAATTCCTATATTTCTACATATGGCTCTGCTAACTTGTTAGTTGTTCAATTGTTAGCATTGCCTATTGAGTTATTTTGCTCCTGTTTGTAACAACTTTAACACTTTGTTATGTTTTCCCAACCTGGAGAACACAGGTGGCATGTTGGTAGTTGATATCAGCCAGCTGAGATTTAACTCCTGGGATTAGGTTGTTTCAAGTAACAGAATTCCACGTTTGTATTTTTTCATTTGCCTGAGCCTTAAAGAAATCAGTCCCGTGATTGTTGCTTGTAAGTAATAAAATTTAATCCCCCTCATGCTAATGGCTTGATGGGGAGGATATTGTTTGTTCATAGAGTGCAAACATATACAGTGAGTATACTTAAATGCTCCATGGGTATTTTACTACCCTCTAAAATATTTTTTTTATATTTATGTATATGTATTAGAATCTGGAGTGCATTGATAACTTAGCATTTTATTTGGAAGAGATAACATATTAAAATATCAGATAATATTTTTTTTTTTTAAAGAGGATATATTGGAGAGTTTTGAGAACAAGTGAAAAATTAGTAATTTTTTGACAAGGTAAAGGGAACTTCTCTGGAAAGTCACAGCTGAGATCTTGCAGCCCATATTTGTTTAGAATGATTTTTACAGAACTAGAATTTTTGGATGCATGGTAGGGAATTCAATACTGTTCTCTAGAAACTTACCAGAAGAATTATATTTTGTAAGAAAAAAGACAGTAATTGCAAAGCCAAAATCTCTGAAAAGAAGATTGTTACCATTTTTCTTGGTAAACTTTTCCTGTTGCATGGTATCACAGTGCGAGCATAAGGGAGGGGGGTTGAATCAACTTTAGGATACTTGCATTTTTCCTTGGAACCCACCTCCCCTTCCTTACCCTAAATGCATTCAGTTTGATATGGCATAAATAAAATTTGTTAATTTTAAATACTGGATAATATTTTTCTTCCTCATTTGTACTTAGATGAATAAGATGGATAGAGTTAATGGTTTTCAGAATTTTGATATATTCTTTTTTAATTTGAGGTTGGTCCACTTTTCATATAAATAGTATTACATTATTATCAGATAAATATAATTAATTTCATTAGCATTTCTACAAACTCTATGCTAAAAGGCATGGAGACGTATGAAACTACTTTACATTGAAGATTATTCTGTACCTTTTTACTGGCTCAGTGCTAAGTCACCTTTATCCTAAATGTGAACTGCAACCATAGCATTAAACATGCAGTTGCAATATCTAAATGTTAAGGAAAAGTAGGGAAATTGATGGCAGCAACCATGATTAGAAATTTGGATATCTTAAATGATGGGAGAATGTAATACCAAATAATTTGTTTTGCCACTCTGTAAAATTCCTAAATCTAGTGAAAATAAATTTTGTAGCGTTTTTCTAAATACTAAAAACTGAACACAAGGAACACTAATATTCTGGGAAGGTGTGGCATAGCATTTCTAAATAAATGATGCAATTAGTGAGATACTAATTATGACATTTGTTATTAATCCTTAGTGGGTTTTTTACCCCTTAGGGAAAGTTAGTTAATTAAAACAATGAAAATGCTGAGGGTTTTTGTTGAGAGAAGAAGAACCCAACTTACTCCTGGCACGATTTAAGGAGTAAAACCCACCAAAGCGTGCCTCAAAGGAGCAGCTCTGCCAGAGCTCCCGGAGATCTGCTGCCACTTCCCCAGGTCCTGCACTTCTCCCTGTGTGTGACAGCAGGAGCAGACACTGAAATTCCCTCTTGTTACAGGGGAGCTCAGGGACATTGGGAGGCCCCTCTGGGTGGGGAAAGCTGGGACTCGTTTAGTGATGGTTGTGATTATCTGTAATTTTTTGGCAATACCGGACCTGCTCAACTCTAATCCCTTTCTATTTATTTGAGTGTATTTTTAATCGTATTTTCTTGAGTGAGAGATGTAGGGAAAAGGAAGCTTGGCAAAAAAACTTAAGAGTATTGACTTGGTGTTTGCATATTTGGGAAGGATTCCCTTTGAAATACTTCTAAGGCTTTAGAAAATTGGAGAGGAAAAAAGAAACTTTTTACAGTAAAACAACTGATATAATTAACATTTCTTAAAGTGATGCAATGCTTTCAGTTACCTTAACAGACGTTTCCACACTAATAACAAAACGAAGAAAGACGACAAACCTGCAATTTTAATTTCTTCTGTTGGATTGTTCTGATTCTGTTACTGTTTTGAGGCAGAGTTTTCGTTCTTGAAATCTTTACTCTGGCTCACGAGCTCTGCAGCTTAATTCCTGCTGCACAGGCATTGAGGTTGAGGGAGAGCTGCTGGTGGGTCTCCTTCACATGGACAGCCCCCCTGGAAACCTGCAGAATATGAAACATGTGCCAAGAAGCTCGAAAGTCACGTGTGATTGATTTGCTTGATTTTTAACAACTGTGGGGAAAAAGAAAATGTACTCGTGGTTGTGTAGTGATTAATAGCGCTTGCTCTGGATTTCTTCTTTTTATTTCCCCTCTGCAAATCCCTTGCAGTCAGAAGCACAGGCAGGTATTCAGTGCACACTGCTGGTTTCCTAAAACATCCCCTCTCACAGATCTCCCCCTTAGGCAGCACAGAGCTGCCAAAGCAGGCTCCTGCGGAGTATCAAAGGGCGTCCCCTGCAAGGAAACGCGGCTTCTCCCAGCACTTTGACAGAGCAGCTGTCTGGCATAACCAGAGCTGCAGCTGGATAGTCCCAGCCCTGCTCATCCTGCTGGTTTTTGTAAGGAGTTTATAAATACACACTGCTGCTCGTGCAGTTAGCCGGGGTCAGGATTTTGTGGGCTGTTTGAGTCCAAAGGGCTCCGTGCGTTCCCAAACCCGCACAAGAACCGCTCCCAGCCAGGAGTCTCCAGCTGCCGGCAGTGGCTCCGCTGCGGTCCTGGCACAGCTTCCTATGCTTTCTATACATTCAAACCAATAGAATATTCCCAGCAAACCACTGGCAGCTGCCACAGTGCACTGCCACTCCTGCCAGTGGTTCAGGAGTATGGTCCTTCACCCTCCATCCAGGGCTCTGCAGCGGTGTGTTTCCTCAGATGCTCTCCCATGGCCAAGGGAGATGTCTGTTAGTGCTCATCCTAAAAAGAGCTGCTCCTGGGGGCTCATGGATCACACAGGAGTGTTAAAGCTTGTCCCAGTGAGATCCCTTGACCTGAACCAGGGGTTTCAAGTGGAGCTCCTTAGCCCAGGGAGCCTCCTAAGGGCTGTATTCCCATACAGCCCAAGCCCAGAGGTTGATGCTGCTGCTCAGACCTCAGCTTTGGGGACAGAAGTATTGGACGTACAAACACAACTGGATGGAAGGGTTGGGAAAATGTAGTAATTTTATTGAAACAGGCTTAGTCAAGCTGTCAACTGAGCCCAGTACAGAAATAATGTGGCTACAGGCTTCTTGCAAAGCAGCATCACTCCAGAGCACTCAGGGAGAGCCCAGGCAAAGCAGGAGGCAGGGTCTGCACGGCTCCGCTCCCGCTCGCGCCTGGGGAGCTGGTGCAGCAGCAGCAGGTCAGCGTTCCCATATATGGGAAAACCCTGCTCTAATTTTTAAAGCTGTGTGTTGTGGCAGTGCTGAATATGGGAATTTTATAAGCAAAGCTGAATGCTTGTTATGTTCATCTGGATGCCAGCATCTGGCACGCTGTCACGGCAGTTGCCAACGTGTGCTTGCAGTCTTTGTGAAAGCAGGTTCCCAGTGTTTTCCCACCTCCTTAGGATTTTCTAACATCTGTGTGAACAAGGGATATGGCACAGGGGAAGGCACGATGCTGAGATGCTCTAGAAAACCAAGTGACCAGAGGGCCTCATACATGGGCCATTTTGCACCAGTAGTTTGGTGAGAGAGTCAGGAGAGGATAAGGATGAGCACAGCAGCAGTAAATGTGCTGGTTCAGGGGCCTTATTTGTTAATACATATTATTTTGGTATTATTTGGATTTCCACTGAGCTCATCCCTTTATTAATCTGAGTGCTTTACTCATCTCCAAGCTGTTGCTGGCTGCCCATACAGAGAGTAGACAAGCAGCCTGTCGTTTCTGTAATTCTCGTAATCTAATTACTGCCTGCCAGAGCAGCGAGGAACTTCTGCAAAAAATCCATGATGTACTTACTGCCTTGATGCACGTCTGATCTGGAGTAAGGATCAGCCAAAAATGTCCTGAGAGCTCCTGGGCATATCAGGAAGCTGAGATGCCTCTGGAACTATGACCAGGATCGAATTTTTCTCTTGGTTGCAGTTCACCTGTGTCTGAGACTCAACTACAGCAATTAAAAGGCTGAGGAAAATGGGGAGAACACAACCATGTCACCTCTAGGACAAGGTAGCTGTTTATGAACAAGATGGGCAGAGCTCCCCTCCAGGCAGTACTTAGCATTTTGGGTGCTCTAAATCCACTCATTTGGGGTTTTATGTTTGTGTGCTTTCAAGGTAAAAATAGAACATTAATTGTTATTTGTAAAGGGCTGGATTCTCACTACTGAACAGCTCAAGTGAAGTTAATTCATACAGTAGTTACTTCACTCAGAGTACAGAGTGAAGTTTGCTACCCTTGCCCTGCTGACCACTGCTTTTGAGCCAGCAGTGTTCAGAAGTGCCTGGTGGTGCTGTTTGTGGCTCCTCTACTGTTTATCCCTTGATTTGGGGTGGTAGTGAAAACTCTCCTTTGATGCCAGCCTGCCTACTCCAGTAGCAGAAGTGCCAGCCATGAGCAGGATGTGAATCTAGAAACTTTATTGCTGAACTTGTTTAAAACCATCCATTTTGCAGCTGTTTCAAAAAGCCAGAAATGAACCCACCCTGGCCATTCTTGGTGGGCTCCAGTTGTTGCCAGCACGTGCCCTGTTTTAGGGGCAGCACCTGTGGGAATGTGCCGTTTTCTCAGGAGCTGGAGAGGAAAACATTGCAGGTACTTCCTGGCTGGAAAAGAGGGATGCAGCAAGCAGCAGCTAGTTGCAAAATAGCCGCTTTAAAGCAGAAGCTGCCTCGCTCTGCCAAAGCTGAAGGGCCAGCCCCAGAATGGAATGCTTATAAAAATAAGATGGTAACCATGCAGCAGAGACGGAGAGAGACCAGGAAGTTTCAGTGTTACATACAGCATGATACTCTCCTTGGAAAAATACTGTCACAATTGTAGAGATACGGGCACGGATCCATAGTTGAAAGGCATAGCCCAGTACCTATCATTAGGGTGATTTCAATCTCTCATTTCCAATTTTGTCTGTAGAAGAAAACTCTTTTTGGCTTGGAAATTCTCATGTGAAACGTGTAGCCAAAGGAGATGTGTCTAGGGAAAAGTTTGGAGTAATTGGTAAAGGCTGGATTTGAATTATAGAGGGGGGTAAAGTTGTCTTATACCATTTCAAAACATAACAGGATATTGATTTATTTAAAAATTTACAGGGTGATGAATTTATTTTAGTTTAGCCATGTTGATATTTACGTGATGGTTTGGATTTTCAACAAAGTGAAAGAAAATGCTTCTTTCATGCAACCTGATGAGGAAATAAAAACATGACAGCGACCTTTGAAAACATGAATGTTGCAGCTTCTCAGTCATCATGAAACACAGTGGGATATCTTGGTTTTCAATACTTAGGAGATCTTGCAGTCTGTATAATGAAGGTTTTTCACTTTGTTTTTTATAGTGGAATCTGATTTCTGTCGTGTTGAAGACAGGCTATTCCTTGAGCTCTAATTACATCCAGAGAGAGAAGTTTCTGCTGGGACAGGGGCTGTAGAGATGCAAGAACTAATGTAAACTCTCTGACTTCATTCTCCTTCAGCAGGAGCCTCAGGGATGCTTCCAAGAAACCAATGTGGGGCACCGGAAAAGGGGACAAACCCAATCGGAGTTTGCTGGGTTTACACTTCCCCTATTTGTGCTCTCAGCTGGGAAGATGTAAAGTTCTAGCACTCCTCCAGGTTCAAAAATTATTTAGGAATATGTAGTCAAAGTGTATAGAGGGAACTTACAACAATTCCTTACAAATTTGGGAAAAAAAATGCTAAAGCATTACTTACGTCCTCTCTCTGTCTGGTGCTCCCCCCCCACGGAGCACACAGGCACTGAATTTTCATCTTTACCCATTAAAGGTTACTTCTACAACAAAAAAATCACTTTCTGGCTTTATAACAAAGATGTCACTGCTGAAAAGTGAGGTGGGTGCTTTCTTTTGAGCTGTCAGTTTATAGGCGAGCTGTGCCTTCTTGTGGGATCCAGGCAAGAAATTAATAAATGACAGATTATTATTCCAGCAATCCATTTGCTTTCCTCACTGTTTCGCTCTTATCACAGTAGGGACAGAGTGGTTCACCCCTGGGGTATTGAGTTGCAGGGTAGACAGTTTTTGTGGAGGTGGGGGGTATTCTACATGCATTTTCCAGCATTTTATGCTTTGTCTTGAACCTTCAGCCCCCGAATTTCAGTGGAGCAGATGCACCCGAAGTGAAATCACCCCATGGGCTCTGGTTATTTATGTTGCATCAGGCTTTATCAGTGTCTGTAAAAAATGCTTTTCCAGCTCTGCATGGGATTCCGTGTGTGTTATGTTGGAGGTTTTGCAAATCCTACCAGGGCTGGGAAGCACTGAGAGGACACCCAGCCCTTGACTGCATTATTTGGGTCCAGCCGTCCTCTTTTGCAGCCCTGATGTTAGATAAGTGTATTGCTTTATGTCACCAGACCCTGCTCTGGTGCTGTGCAAAGATTTTCCCCTTCTGCTCTCTTCTATCTTTAATAGATAATGCTTTGAGAGCATTTTATTTATTACAAAGACCTTGGCTGACATGATTCATCTCAGCAAGCAGTGGGGAAAAAATACAAACATATATACATATATATGTATTTTTATGTCATCTTTGAGGTCTACCAAGAGTGGGCACCCAAAGGAGGTAGTTCTGTCAGAAATGTTGGTGTTTACTTTACAAGCAAGACAAAACTCTTTAGAACCAGCAAAAACTAGGTCTAACTAAAATAGTTTAAGTAAACAAAGATGTTTCCCTTCTGCAAGGAGGTAGATGTGTCTGTGTAGGAACATGGTCCCTACGGAGTCTGCCCTACCACAGAGTATAAATAAAAGGAAAAAAATCTGCAGTGGAAAATAAATAAAAATAAAAAAAATCAGGAGGTTTGTTGCTCTTGCTTGTCGAGTGTCTCATCATCAGGACACGGTTGGTGTGTGCCGGATTCCCAACAGCATTTTCCTCACTGCATCTTCCCGAGAGACAGCAGCAGATTCCTCCTCTGCATGTGTGGCCAAAGAATTTTAGTTTTCCCCCAAAATGAGGTGGGGACACGTATGCTCACGACAGGAGCAGGCTGCGTGTGGCAGTGTGCTGAGTGTCCCCCTGCCCCAGTAAATCTCTGCCTGGACTGAACCAATGGGATATCTCAGCCTTTTTTATTGATGTAGTTGAAGGCAGGTGACCTTTGTTACTTAGCAGCTTTATTGTCCTCTGCTCCACCTCGGGTATCACCTGGATTTCCAGGAAGTAGATGAAAACATTTTGAAGCCTGCAGGACTGAGGTCATCTTTCAGAGGCATCCTAGGAAGTTTCTTTCCTGAGGAAAGGATTTTTTTCTTGTTAAGAAGCTTGTAGCTCTATTTAAACTTTTCATTTTGTAGTCCATAAAGGCAGGAGGAAGGTGCTGTAGCCTGACTGCACAGCCTGCTTTGCTTGAAAACAAATTGTTTCCCTTGACCTTGGTGGGAGTTAGGATGAAGTCGCAGCAAAGGAATATAGGTTAAAATATAGGGTAGAGGGTTATGCCTGCCCCCTTCTAAATCTGTGATAACCACTAAGCTTAAGAAACTTCCTGAAAGGTATTTTGTAGGGAGCCTGGACAGTGGCAAAGACTGGTATTTTAATAGATTACAATCGTTTGTCTAGGCAGAAAATTTAATTCATTCTTGCATCAAGCTTTATTTTTGGCTTATAAGACCTAATGCCTTTTAAAAACTCCAGTCTTGATTTAAAAGCTGTAAGATGTAATATAAATACTTTGAAATGCAAGCAGCAACATTAATTTATTTTTAAAAAGTAACAGAAAAATGTAATCTTTGTGATACTATCAGCATGCCAGATATCATATCACCTGAAACTTCTTGGGAGGTTTTCTTACAGCCCTGTTAGCTCAGACCCTGCGTGGATCAACTTTTGCACATTTTTCAAGTCAGCAAGGCTGCAAACAAGGATTTAGAGACTGTAAAGTAGTAAAATTGTAAAGGACAAACAGTGGCGTTAGAGAAAAGGGACTCTGATATTTAGTTTCTTTTTCTTGGCATTATTTAGACTCCCAAATGACAATGTTTCTAGTTTTCTAGCACAAAGGAGGCTTCATGCTGTTCAGGATCTTCTGTAAAGTTCTAGTACAGATCATTCTGTATCCCAAACAATTTATTTAGTTCAATGATATTTTTATTTCACAGCTACAGTTTATAGGCCCTAGTCTAATAGCTGGTATTTTTGGAAACCTCCCGTTTATCTAACAGTAAGAGCCAGTATGGAATATCAGTTTCCACTTAGATTTTCCTGAATTCTCTCCCATTAAATCAATAACATTATTTTTTTTAGATTAAGCTTTCTTTTGCTTCTAAGTAAACAGGCTAAAAAAGAAAAAAAAAATCAAAGTTCTATTTAAACAAATAGAGACATTAAAAAAAAAGAAAAATGCCATTAATTTCAGATAAGTTAAATAATCAGGGTGGGTTTTGTTACAACATTTACATCATAAAATGTGATTTTAATCGAAGGAATGTAAGTGATTTACAACATGCACTGTGAGTGCTAGAAGTACATGTGAGCAGGCCGTTGTAACTTTAGTTTGTGTACATCGGTGTCACGTCTTAAATCTGAGCTGTTGGGAGAGGGGCCGGGAGGCTGCAGAGGGAGAATCACATCAGAAAACTTTCTGACAAACTGACTTCCAGAAAATAAAATAACAGAGCGCTGCCTCCTGGTTTTCCATTAGTCCCAACTACCTGAAAGGAGCTTTCTGCAGATGTATAATCATCGCAGTAGCACTTTCATTTCTGTCACAGAGGTCTAAATAAATGAATTGGCCATCTGCAATTAATTCACATTGTACAAATAGTTTGAAGACTGAGTCGTCTGTCTTCCGAACAGAGCGATCTATTTTTAGCCTCTCAAGCAAGCCTGTTTTGTGTTCTTTGTAGAGTCAGCGACATTCTTTCAATTTTTCAGCTTAATTAACACAAAAGAAATTGTAATCTGAGAAGGCAGCAGAAATAAGAACCCTCTGAAAAGCATGAATTTGCAAGAAAGCAGAAGACAACAGCTTTGCAAAAGATAGACAGTAAAAAAAAGAAAGAAAAATAGAATTCAGAGCAGTTTGTGGTTTTTGGGCTGGACACTGTATAGGCTAAGCTGTACATAGTTTGTTGATTTACAGTGAATGCCCACAGGTTTTGCAATTAATTTGGGGTTTTTTATTCTGAAAATGATGAGAGCCACAGGAAGAATGTTTTCATGTGAGATAACAACTAAAACAGAAGAATACTTGTGAATAAAGCAGATTTCTGTAGAATTTCTTACACAGGTCTGGCCTGGGTGTGAACCTTGGTGTGTGTTCCCTGGATGGTTGAGGGAATGCTGAATCCCCTCTGGATGGACTCTGCATGCTCGTAGCTGTAGATAAATCATTATTCCAAGCTTAGATATATTCATATACGTGCAATTTTTATTAGAATCTTCTCCTGACAAATGTAAAAATACCCCCTGCAAAATGAGATGTATTCTGTACTACTTGAGTTAGAAAATTTGTAGTGATTGTTAGAGAGAAGGAAGGCACAGCTCACTGCTCACAGGGATTTGAGTTAAAATGTTAGTGCTAGGTAAAAAAAAAGGCAATGAAAAGCTGAAAAACTCAGAACACCAACTGCAATCATTGAATGGTAAGCAGTGCTTTGAAATAACAAGATTTCTGTGCCTGCTGGCAAGTGCTTTTTTGTTTTAATGTAATACCCCTAATATAAATATACAGCATTAGCATTTATTGCTAATTTTAATTTGCTGTGCATTAATATTATTCACGTATAGCATGTGAACTTCCCAATTAAATGTCTTTCTAAGGGTCCATTTGTGGGTGCTTGTCTGAAATACGCAAACAAAAGGAGGAACAGTCCTAAACACTCAGCCTCCCTTCTCTGAATCCAGGGAAAGAGCTTGAAAGGCTAAAGTACAGCTCCAAAAATCTGGTGGCTGCTGCAGCACAGGGGGCAGGGACACGAAATCCTGCATCAACCGGGGAATCTGTAGCCTTGTGTTCCAGAGTCACGTGTGCCCTGTTTTAAAGTAAAATGTTGTGTATTTTATTTAGAATTATCTAAAAATACAGCACAGTTCCCAGTGGGAGCCTACTGTTGTAGGTGTGGCAAATAGAGTCACCTCAGGGGTTCAGCTGGATGCCCTTGGCGAGATGTACCTGCATGTGATGTGTACCTTCTGAAATCTGGTCTCCATGTGCTTTTGGAAACTATTCCCCAGACATCCTGAGTATCAACTTTTATCTGGTTCCTTCCCAAAACTGTGTCTGAAGAAGTTGTATCACATCACAAAAAAAAAAAAAAAAAAAAAAAAAAAAAAAAAAAAAAAAAAAAAAAAGTGCAGAAAAATGGTTTGTTTAATAAGCTGAATTTAGTTCCCAGAACTCTAAGTACCTTTGAGTGTATCAAGTTAAAGCAGAAGCTGTGACTGGCTTCTGATTAAAATATGATTAATTCTTCAGTTGTTGCAGAACCGGGCTCCTGCAGGATGCCACCAACCTCTCTAGCTCTGACTAGTTCTGCAATATTCGAGCCTTTCCTCCCAAATTAAGTGCTGGGGGAGATTCCTTTCACTGCTGAGGGTTTGCAAGACTGTATCCTTGTTTTTCCTTTTCTGCAGAAACCTGCTCTGTTTTCCCTCTGTAAAAGAAAAGTGCTGTTAGTGGGGAGGAGGAAGGACATCCATGTTCTTGCTAAGAAACAAAGAGAGTTATAGAGCTGTTGCAGAGCCCCTGTGGAGGATTAAGGAGGTGTGTGACTGGCAGTGATTCTGAAAATGAATGGGAATGGTGAACAGTGGTGGGACAATGGTTTGCTCACCTGGAAACTCGGAAATCCCGAATAAAGTAACTTGTGTCATTAAAAGCTGCCTCACTCACTGTCACTGATCTTCCCAGTGCCAGAGTGATACACAACTCTAACTACAGGTTAGAGAGCCATTTATCAACACTGAAAGTTGGTGATGAGTATTAAACACTACCAAAAAATCAGTTTGCCTCCCTTTGCGTGAATTTGCGCTGCGGATTTTTCCCACGCAAAGCTAAAGGAAGTAGAGGGAACTGTCAGTATCATCTTTTTCAGTGTCTGTAACAGGCACATCTAATCAATGATCTGGGGTTTAATTATTATTTGAGTTTCAGTTGTAGGAGTTTTCCATTCTGAGCAATATGCAGACGTGCCTTTTGTGTTTAAGTGCTAAATGCGCACATACTAATGTGTTTGAAAGGCTTCACTACTTCTGATATTTTTTCTTTTAAGGATTTGTGGGTATTCATTAAACAATTTCAGTACATTAAAAACAGTAAGATAGGTTTCTGTGATCTTTGTACACCTAAAGTTGAATTTTTGGATCTTTGTTGAAGGAAAAGTAAACTTATTTTTTTAAAGTATATTAAATACTGTAACGAAACAGGAAGTATGTCCTAAAGTATGTTTGTTTTAAGCACCGTAAGAAAGTCTGTTTAAGGATCCTTCTGTAAGGATGTAAGTTCTGAAATACCTATTTAGTGTAACAGTTGTAAAATATGTGAGGTAGTCAATCATACCTTTGGCTTCTATACCCAGCCGGGTTACTTGCCAACATAAACAAAGACTTGAAGGCTTATTTTTCAGAAGTTTCAGACAGAATCCAGTGAACCTTTCACTTAATTCATAATACCCTAAATATTAATTATTTCTAAAAATATTCGACTAAGACTGTAATTT
Organism: Tichodroma muraria; assembly: GCA_013390105.1. Taxonomy (NCBI): domain Eukaryota; kingdom Metazoa; phylum Chordata; class Aves; order Passeriformes; family Sittidae; genus Tichodroma; species Tichodroma muraria. Next base: position 28,963 of record WAAG01013139.1, on the reverse strand, counting down.
CTAAAACCAGCATGAAGGTATCTTCCACTCCATCCATTTTATTCTCATATTATCCTCAAATAAATAAAATACTTGCTTTTTTTATTAAAAAAAACCAAAAAATGCAAGGCACAATCTGTTGATCATTTCTTTAGAAGGTCTGCACCCAGTGTGTTTTCTGTTGAGTCATAAGTTATGTCTGTAGACCACTGCATTGTTAAATAACAGTAAATATTCTTTGCTGCTGAATCACCTGTGGGAAGGACAGTCACAGCGCCCGGGCTGCGGGCACTGAAGCAGAGGGACAGAGTGCTCCATGTTGTTAAGGTTTCAAGAGAATTCTTTAGATAATTTGCTGTCCACAGTCCTTCTCCGTAGTCTTAGCCCTGACGACAGCCTCCTCAATGGAACGGAGAGGAGTTTGTGCTCCCATGGCTGTGGTCAGCTGGGAGCTAACCTTGCTCGAGGAGTTCTGCGCCAGGCTCCTTGCAGCGACTGCCGCTCCGGTGGCGGTGTCGAGGACCGTGTGACGCGGGCGCTGCAACCAGCCTTGAGAAACTGCCTGGCCCTCTTCCCGCAAGGAATACCCAGAAACCAAAGCTGATGGTGTTGTCCCATCCATCTGTGGGCTTCACTGCCTACTCTTGGTCTTCCCCCACTCCTGAGGGGCTCTGGCACGAGGCTCTTAGCTCCTCACAAGCCACACAAGAGGTCCGTGGAGAATATAGGGAAGAGGTTTCCCTGCTTGGCATTCTTGGGTTTCGTACATGTAACAACGTGAGTTTTCACATTATAGTAATTCCTTCTGTGAGGAGTCGTCTTGATTCCTCACCACCTCTTGCCGTGTTGCTGCAGAGCCCAGCAGGCAGCAGAGGGAGCACGACAGTCCCTTTTCCAGTGCCATGGGATAGCAGCACTAATTGTGTGTAAAATAGCAACGAGAAATGGAAGGAAGAAAGAGAAGAGTGAAAGACATCTTGGTTAGCAGCATACTGGAAGGAGATGGAAGGGCTGGAGGGAACAGGGTAAATGTCTGATTATTAGGGAATGAGGAGCTAAATATGGCATCTTAATATGGCACATGGCAAGAGGCCAAATCTGTTAGTTCGTAGATCTTAACCTGCTTCCAATATTTGGTGTTGAGCAGGATTAAAAACCAGGAAGGGAAGGGGTTTTTTTTTGGGTTCTGGTTTTGACAGCGATGGAATCTCCTGAAGAGCAATTTTAGTGCTGTGGCATCCAACCCCCTGTTCTCATCTTGTGAGACCTTAGGATCCAAGCCACAACTCTCTACAGAATAACATGAGTGAATCTACAAAATGTAGTTAGGAGATCGTGGCTCTCTGGGAACGAAATGTGTCATTGACAACGGATATTCATATCAAGAAGAGTGAGAATTCAGCTTCTACTCCTGATATAAAACATGTAGCATCTCCAAGATATCATTTACTCGTGCTTTGCATTAGACACGTTTATGCAGTACCAGAGCTAGAAGAAGTTTTTAAAATATAAGTTTTCTTAGGAATCAACTGCATTAATGGCTTTGTTATAGCTGAAGATATAAATGAAAGTGACATTTATGTAACAGATTTTCCAGTATAAAAGCCAAAGTCTGCTGGCTAAAAACACTCAGAAGGCTTTACCATGAAAAATTATAACAATCAGAGGTTAGATGAAATTTAGAGAAAATATAGGGCGAGATGGGTGAATCTACTGCTTTTTCATTGCTTTTTTCCAGGTGGAATGACTTGAGCTGAAGTTAACTTTTTACCACTTAAGAAGATTAGGTAGTTCATAGAAAAATAATTCAAACTGCTTATTTTTAAAGCTTTTTTAATAAGAAAACTTCAAAGAAGTTTGTTTTAGAGTAGAATTCGAGTAATGCAAGTAAGGTAGTTAAAAATTCCCTCACTGAAATGTACTTTGAAAAATAAACTTTCATGGCACCTATACAAGTATTTCTATAGATCCTTATCTGTAAGAGCAGCAACATATTTCTTTTTTTAATTAAAGATCATTATAATTGCTAATGTATGATTGTTTGGGGGCATATGTGAGTCAAACTGTGGTTTTGAGAACATAATTTTTGAGAACAACTTCACCTTCACCAGATCCTTCGCCCTGTGCTGTAGCATCTTTGTTGAATTAAAATACAGGTTTAATATTGGAGATGCCCTATGTCCTTGCCAGGGAGAGGAGCACCTCCAAGAGGACAAATGAGAAAGCTGGGAATCTTCCAGAACAACTGAAGAAAAGAATTCTTTAAGATGTGACTATTTTGCAGAGAAGCTGATTGCCAGTTCTGGGAAGGAGCAAAAAGAACCTTTGAAGCCAAAGCAAAGAGGCAGGAGAGGGGTTCCAGTTATTTAGGGAATAGGTGCTGTTTCACAAAGAAGTAAAACTTTCTAGGCAGAGAGGAGGCAGAATCATTGTTGCTAGGAAAGGCAAAATCAGGCTAAGAGATGAATGCAAGCCTGTTTGGTTTTTTCCATGTATTTTTGCCTTGCTTATGCATTTTTGTTAGCTTTTTAATTGTTTTGTGGGGGCAGAGTTGGGGTATTTTTGAAGACTTTGGACTCTGTGTTTAAGAGGTTCCTTTACTAAGCCCATACTGCTTTCTTATCAGCCCTTTAAGGACACTGTTGGAAAACTGGAGTTTCTCACAGGTAGTAAACCTTACTGACATGTACTGAAAAAACCTGTCTCCAGAAAATTGTTCCCCAAGTGTTGATGTGCCCAGATAGTGGCTTTCCATCATGGAGTGCTCTTCAGCTCGGGTCTTCAAAGGCAGTGATTCATTCTGTGATGTGTATCTGTCTAGACATGAGAACTTGATGCAATAAAAAGGTTTCTTACTTGGATATTAAGAGACTGTAACAAATACATAATTGTTGTCAGGGCAGGAGGTCTCAAGCCATGGTAAGTTATTTCTGCAATGTCTTGTCCCACCTTTTCTTTATGCAGATCAGGTTGGGATCAGGGGTGTTTGCCAGTGAACCTCTGTCCTTCTGCCACCTCTCACCTGGTAATTTCAGACTTCATACTGATGCTTCCATAAAGAAGCAGAATGCTTCTAAAAATGCAGAGTGTCCTTCTTGAGGACACTCTTTGTGGCAGTGAGATCCTACAGTCCATTTTTTAGCTGGTGGAAGCACTGCTTCAGCACTTCACATTCTTAATTCCATGCTATAATCGCAGTTTCAGTTCTCTGGTAACAGGAAATCTTTTACTCATCCTTGGGCAAGGAATTCCATAGCCTTTTTAACTTTACTCTTGAGCAGTTGTAAGCATATATACATCACTGAAAAAGAGGATTCTTGCAAGTTGCTACTGCACAATTTGATCTTGTGGGTGGTGTGTCTTGGATTGGGTCACTGTCCCTGCACCCAGCAGCTCTTCCTGCCTTCCCTCCAGTGCAGCCCACACTGACCCACAGAGAGTCAGAAGTCAGTTCTTTCTAGCCCACTTTCTTCCTTACAAACCAGCTTTTAGGGTGGAGAAGAATTAATTATTTTTATTTCTGTGCTGAGAGATGGTCTGTGCTGGTCATGGTGGTTCTTTCTGCTTCGGGCCATTGTCGTTCAGTTGGGTACAGGGTGCTTTGATCCACCATGTAGGGTATGATACCAAATAAATGTAAACAAACCTTATAGCCAAAATTATGTTTGTAAAATAAAATGTGGTTATCATTTTGATATAATTTTGATGGAGAACTATTTTTGGTGTGTCACAATTGCCTTGGTCCCTTTTGCCTGCCGGAATTGTGAATTTATAGTAAACTCCCTCACTGGTCTCCTCACTGAAGGGGAGGAAAACCAGGAAACTGAAACTCCGTTTTTCTTTCAAATGAATATTAATGGCAAATGTTAGGAGGTACTTGCTCGGCTTTGTAATAATATACATGTCCATTTATGAGATGGTCCAGACAGAACAGAGGATTAGGAATACAGAATTTAAGACTGAATTTGAAAAGGCAGCACAGGAACTTCAGCTCCCAAAATATACTCTGCAAGTTTTGCTTTATTTCACACTGTCGGCCAGGATTCTCCTTACAGCACCACAATATTCATAATAAAGAAATAAATTAAATCCACCCCTTCCTGTATGGCTCACAAGACACAGCACTGTGCATGCTCAGCACATGTGTAGTTTTGATAAAGAGACATTATCGAGCCTGAAATCATTTTAAATAAAACAAATAATGTGGCTGCCCAGCACTTCCTCTGGAAGTATTTCCTTGGACAAATCTTCCTTAACTCTCACATGCATGGAGTTAGTATATACATCCTTCAGTAACTCCAGTTCACAGAAAGAATGTTTCAGCCTCACTGTACAGCTGTGTATTTTATATATAGGGTGTGAAGTGCAGCCCCGCAGCAGGGCCCTGCCTTCAGGGACTGCCAGGGCGGGGGGAGATCTGGCATCTTTCAGGTGTCCCATGGCACAGGGCTGCAGGGGACAGGAGTCCCCCGGCTGTCACCCCAGGGCTGGGGCTGAGCCACTCTTGTGTTTTATAGGGCTGCAGAGGTGGTGGCAGCAGGCTCAAAGCCATCAAATCCCCTGCCCCTTGCTGCATCCTTGGGTGTTCCAAGGGCTTTCCATCAAACGTGGCAACGCTGACATAGCTGTGATCCTACTGAGCAGAGGGCAGGGGGCTCGCCGTGGGCAGTGGGGGATTTTGGGGAGCTCGTTCTCTGGGGATGACACTGGGGAAGCGGGTCCAGCTCCGGGCTGGAGGGAGCTCCCGGCCCCGGAGCTCCGGGGGCTCGGCCGTGCTCGTTCTCTGTTTGCACAGCAGAGACGGAGCTGTAAAAAGCCGATTGCTTCAGAAGGGAACAGGTCACAGTTAGACAAGGGAGCAATGGAAAAACAAATTCGTTATTTTAACACCAGAGAGCATAAAGCAAACTGGGAGTGACCTGCAGAAGAACACAGCACCGGGTTTCTGTCCTGGTGGGTGCTTCATGGTGGGCAAAGAAAGACTGAGAAGCGTGCAGGCTTTCTTTTCTTTTAATATTTTTTTTTTTCCTGTTTTCAAAATAAAAAGTATCTTTGTCTGGTGCTTTGAATGTAACAAGCATGCTGGTTCTAGCTTTCCCTGGTTTTGCTGGAGGGCCTGTGGGAGAAGGGAGAAGGACTTGACAGAGTACTAGCAGCTTTCTCACCATTTTCATTTCAGAGAAACAGCATTAAGATTTTGAATAGAACCTATTTTTATTTTTTTTTTCACGGAATGTTGCTGAAAATGTCTGAGTTTATAAGGTGTTAAGAAAAGTGAGACAGACTAGTAAAAAAACTTGCTTCCTTTTTGAATAATTATTTTATGATGAAACGTGTAGCAGAAGGGCTTAAAGGTCACCAGTGAGCCCAGGGCCCCTTGGTTCTCAGTGCTGCGCAGGCATGTCGGAAGCAAACAGCTCACAACCTGTAAGAGAGAGGCAGATAAAAGATAGCTGGACAAAGAGGCACAAAAAAGGGAAGTGGCTCGTCCAAGGTCACCCACGGATCGGTGGCTGTGCTGGACTGAACCATCTGCAGTAGATCAGGTCTCCTGGATGCTGTTCCCCTGTTTGATCCCCTCGCTCATCTTGTCTCCATTCACCGTTTGTGAGTGTTCAGACTGGTCTGATCATCCCCCAGCTGGGTCCACAGGAGGGGATAATCCTTCACCTCTGCTGGTTTTCATGTGGCAGAGGCAAAATCCAGTGTTGGACCACAGGTTCTGACCCCACTCCTGCATGCTTCCCACATGGAAAGCCCTGGCCATGGATGTCTTTCCTGGCTTTGCCTGAGATAGAGCAACAAGGGAAACCTTTCATTATGCACCTAAAGCCTTGCAGACAATCAGTTGGTTCATGTACAGTTCTAAAATCTAACAGACATAAAAACCCCCCAAACCACCAGAAAGACTTTTTCACTGCAAAAAGGGTCTAAATTCTGCAACTGCCCTAGGGCGTATGGGGCACTCTAATTTAACATCAAGGCACTTAAGACGTAATGGTGCTGTTAGTTAGCCAGACAGACAGATTCTTCCAGGAAAAACAGGGTATAAAAGACCCCTATTCTAGAACTGTGTCGGTATGTAATCTTAGGACCTAGACTTAACGGTTTTTCATCTAAAGAAAAAGATGGGAGAAAATGCCCTTTTTCAAAAGGAATACTTTTAGGCCTTTAGCAATGCAGAGACAGTAGCAAAATCACAGTCCTGTTTTCCTTGCAGATAGTCTCTAATAGCTGCTGGTATTGAGAGTATTGTGGTTTGCTAGCACTAAAATGTAAAGTTATTTTGAGCATGAAAGCCTGGACGTCATCCTATTTAAAAAAATGTTAAAGAAGGAGAGGAATGTTTACAGCATATTAAAACCTGTGTGACAACTTAGCAAGAACTATTTTAACAATCCTCTTATTCCCTTTCCTGTTATGCACCATAAAATGAGAATGCAGTGTCAGTAATAAATAATATTGGCGTGGAGGGATGGCTCACTGTGCTCCCGGAGTCAGGCTGGGTCAGGCTCAGCCCCAGCTGCCACCCTGCTCCGGTGGGAACTGGGGCTGGTGCTGGGGAGGTGAAGGCAGGAGCCTCCTCTCCTCGGCTGACCCCCAGGCAGGAGAAAAGCTTGGGAGTTTTGTGCTTCTTTGCAGGAATTAACTATAACCAGTATTTAGAAAACAGCCTCTGCCACAACTGCCTCCCTGGGCTTTGTGACCCAAACGTAACAAGGATTAAAGCAGAATATTTCTTTACAAAAAAAAGTTTGCAGTCAGGAGTAGGTCTGCAGTGAATGTTGACAAATACTGAAACTAAATATGAGAAAAGACTCGTTCCAATTTTTTTTTTTATCGGCATTCCATATGTGTTATGTGGAGAGCTAGGATGTGCTGCTACTTCTGTTACATAAGAGAATTTTTTCTTTTTTAATAAAATGCAGTGCAAATTGCATGAGAAGTGAGAAGGAATATCAAGAAAAAGAACTACATGAAAATAAGAAAGCTACTGAGTGAAAAGCTCTTACTCAGTGTGTTATTTCCATAATTCCATGAGTTCTTAAAGTCTCTTTTTAATGTTTCTGAGGGGAAGCCTCGAAATGAAAGGAGGGAGGCAAGGGTTTTTTTTTTTACTTTGGTTTAAAGGAAGATCTTGGTTAATTCTATTAGTAGACTTTGGGCTTGTTTTTATTTAAAAACAAAACACAAATCCTTCTCAAGTTTAGAATTTCTGTATGGAAAAATTCTTCTTCTTTGCCAGAGAGGAAAGTATCTCCCTTTCATTCTGTTTGTTTTGGAGTATCTGTAGTTAAGTGTTTTGTGTTTGTTCTTTATTGAATACATTAGTGGTGCATTAATTCCTCCCTGACAATGCTCGTTTCATTGCACTCACTCCTTCCCATCTGACAGACAAACTTGTCCTTTCACGTGATGATCCTGCTTTGCCCTCCCAGGGTTTGATTGGTAATGGCTGCATTTCCTACCTTGTTTACCTCTGAATGCTTTTTAAAGTGATTTTCGTTCTGGCCCCCACAAAGGAAACAGATGAAAAAAAAAAAAAACCCACACTGAATTCTTGCTCCAATTCCAATCTGTTAGCTTTGGTTTTCCTTTTTAGATTATTGTTTGGCTTTAATTTGTTTGTTTCTCCTTTAAACGGGTTTGAGATTACTCAAGGGTTCCTTGTTCAGCAGGTCAAAGGGTAATTTGGAGACTTTGAAACCGTCTCCCTTTTTATCACCACGTTTCGTTCTTCCCAGAGTCCAAAGGATTTTCAGGACGATAGCTCGATAGCTCGTGGAGGATGGCTCCATCTAAGGAAAACATGAGCAGCAGACCTGAGTCACTGCAAGAAGCCATGGCAGTTTTTCTTAGATGAAAAAACCCCTACTGATCTAAGTCTAAATCAGAACTTTAATTAATCCTTATCTGTAACTACAAGATTAAGTTTACTGGGGATTAAATACATTGAGGTTGATAGGTTTGATACTCAACTGCCAGCCCAGGATGGAGACCCTAGATTTAACTAACTTCAAGTCAGAGAGGTACCCATACACAAAAGTATACAGTGTGTGCTATTAAAAAATGTCCTTTAACTGAAAGAGTCAGTCTGTTCCAGAGTTAATCCCTGCTTTTAAAAGAAGAAGGTCAATTCCAACTGCTCAGCCACGGCACTGTGGATTTGCAGGACAGCAAAATGAAGCATGGGGTAATGTAGGCTCCTTAACAAAAATCCAGGTGTTGCTATAAGAACCATTTGTTTCATGTGTCCCCCAGGTTTGCTCCATGTCCTTCCATGGAAAAAACTTGCTGAAAATACGCTATTTCCTACAAGCAGAAACAAAGGAAATTGTACAATTAGATCTGCGCTGTCGCTTTTACTTTTTGAGCTACAAATGTTGTCCTCTCTACTGTGTCTCCTGAGCCGTGGTAGGAACTGGAGTACAGGCTATTCCAGAGGCGAGGAAGGCTGACAGCCTCCTCAGAGGCTGCAGTGCCATTTCACTCCAGTTGCTAAGGGATGCTGGAGCGAGATGTCGTCTGTGTCTTCTCTTCCAAATGAGCACATTGGCTTGGTCACAACTCCACCCCCACAGTTCACAGCCAAAAGTTTACGAGGTCACATTCACTGTGGACAGTGAGAGCCCGTAAGGAACTACACAACTATCCCATCCGAAAATTAGTTAACCATTTCTTCTTTACTGGAGGCACCCAAGTGCTCAGTGCCTTCAACTCTCTAACAAATGCGAATTATTTGCAATAGGAAATAAGGGTGTTTGTCACCTGGAGGGTTTGGGAGGAAGCTGTGGGTAAGATGAGCATCTGATCTGGGTCTCATAATCAGCTGTAAATACAAAGAGTAACTCGAATTAATTCAGAGCCTGACTCTGGTCAATTTAGAATAAAACTGGTGCAACATCAGAACTATAAGAAAGTTTTATCCATTTAGTTAAAAAGATAAAAGAACAGAACAACATGAAATACGTGTCTGTAAAGCCTTTTTTCAACAGGCTCAGAATCTACTCTGTTAAGGCAATAGTTTCTCTAAAACCAAGTCTTGCATCTACATTTCCAGCCAATGTTTTTGAATACAGCAGTGTTTATTTGTCTTTTGCCTATGCAAGTGTGAATATCCTCATGCACAAGAAGGGAGACTACCACAAGGAAAATGCATTGAAATACATGTAACAATCTGTGAGATATAAAGTAAATATATTAAAATACAAAAAAAAAGATAGTATTTTTCTTGAGGTCCTCTTGAATGATTATATCAGCAGGTGTTATATGTAAATCATAAAAGGACAGAAGTTCATGTGAATAGAGTGGGGAAGCATAAAAGATGTGAATTTTTCAACAAGTTCTCTCTCCTACTGCTACTGATGGTCTGCTTCTACTTTATATCTAAATCTTTTTATCCATTTTTAAATCAAACTAATATAGTTGTCCTAGCTGGGAAGAGTAAAGTCTGCATAAGTTATGCAGTTTAATAGGACTGCTCAACTGAGTAAAGTTCAGGTTTATTTACAGGATTAGGATATTGTTACAAATCCTTCTTTAGTTTTAGGCACCAGAGAGTAGATTTTGAGGCAAAAGCTGTGTATGGAAAGTGAAGAAAATAATTGCAAAAAAATTCCTCTTTCAAAGAAGAAATTAACAAAATTAAGAGACCTGGTGATTTTCATTAGGATGTAATAGAAATTAGGTCAATAGGACTAAAAATCCATTAACTAAAGCGATCAAGTGGACTGAAACGGATTATAGATACAAGGAACTTTTATACACCCTCCTTTTCTCCCAAATATTCCACTAAAATATTATTACTTTTAATTATGCTGCTACCTCTCCTTGTGAGATCTTTTCTGGTTTGAGAAGTGAAATCAGCAGAATATTGTTTCACGCTGCCAGACCCCCTGTTCTTTGTGTGAAATCCTTGCCCTGAGATGCGTGCTGGTGCGTCAGAATCTTTGCATTTATTTTAGACTGAAAAATAAAAAACAACAGCCTCTATTCTATTCAAAGTGTTATATTCAAGCACAGAAGGAATGTCAGTGAATCTGAATTTATTCTGTAACTGTGCAATGCTCACAATCTTCTGTGTGCAACCTTATATTTCCCATTAATTTAAACAGTGCAGGATTGAGTCAATATCCTTTAGTGATCGCTGTGTCAATAGCCCAGGTGTTCTGATGTCCTTTTACAGCCATTTCCACGTTCTTGTTGCCTTACCTTTTTGGAAAACATTTTCATTTAACATGCAGCAGTGTCCTTTAACACCCTATTTTCAAGCTTCAAATAGTTAGACTTTTATCACAGAGGCACTATGCCCATACGTATAGTTATTTTATCTTTGCACTATTTGTTCCTAAGGCTGTAGGTTCTTCAGAAGTGAGATTCAATTTTATGGTGAGTCAGGGGTCAGACTGTGCCTGCACTTACCCTTCTGATGGCAGAAGTCTCGTGAAACTCAAGTTCATGGATTTTTACGAGATGGAAGCTAATGGAACTAGTTCCAATAAGAAACACAATTTATTCTAAAGCCACGTTAGCAGCGTTATGTTATTTAAACAAATGAAAAAAGAGTGAGAACAGCTAATGTGTTGGTATGCTCACTCTTCAAACCACGGGCTCCTAATCAGGACAGCACTGAAAAAACTCCTGGCAGTTCACTGGGTTTGTGAAGTGCGGGAGGTGCCTGATGTCCTGAGTCCTGTCATATTTCAGAAAGACAAAAACAATCTGTAATTGCTGATAGGTTACACAATGTGGGAGTTTTCTTTTTGTTTCATATAGCTTTTGACACTTTCACACTTTAGTAACACTTGTAATACAAGGAGCTAATTCTTAATTCTGTTGTAAGTAACTGGGAGCTTTGTGAATTAGCTGAGTGTGTTTTTCTTTTTCAGCTACCTCATGATTTGCTCAGTCTAAAGACAGAGGTACAAGGTATCTACGGCAGGATGGCAGTGATTCCTGTGGGAGTTTAACCTCACAGAGCCTGTCCTGGTTTCTGTTTGGGAAGGGATGGGTGTGCACTGCTGGACAACAGCATTGACACAGCCATGACTCCCTTGTCCGTGGATGCTTTGGCATATTTACCCATCCCATTTCCCTGTACAGGCACTGTTCACCAAGATTTTAGCCTTTTGTATATCTCCAGCAATAACTTTTATCTTGTTTGTGTATTCCTTCATGTTTGGAGCTTGCAATGGGCTCCCTTCATCCCAGCTGGGACCTGGAGGGAAGCAAAGCCTGGAGACTGGGGCAGATTTTCACCTGTGTGAGGTGGCACGTACTGGCACTTCTGTAGTCTCTTCATACCTGAAACCATAAAAAAAAGTATGAGGTTTTTCTAATTTTCAGTCCAAATTCTGCTTTTCTGAGTCCTTTATGCCTTGTAAACTCCGCAGTTAAAATATATTTTAATGTTGTGTATGACATGGAAACTATACAAATAAATAACCTATAAAAGATACAAGGAATTATTGTCATCTTTGCTTCAGGTGAATCTGGGCATTGCTGAGCCAAGTTTCTTTAAGACCTTTTAAAACTGCTCTTTGCCTAAAAGAACACCTCGAAACACCAGTAAGAGTCTCTCCCATGACTCCAGAACTCTTAGGCTCTGTGGCATTTAAAAATAATGACTGTGATGTTCCCTGTTTCTCCTGAGGTCCCCCCCTCTTTCAGCAAGGGCAGCTCAACAGATGTATTTGATGACATTAGCTGTGACCTCCTAGTTGTTTGCTCTATTCACATAATTATTTTACTGTGGGTGTTTCTAAATATAGTAACTGGATGATGTAAGAAGGTGTGTTCGTGGGAACAGTGTGGTAGATAATCGAATTTTGCAAATAAGGGTAAATAATATTTGTATAGGAAAGGACATTTCACTAACTCATGTGTGGGGGGGTGTGCACAGAGAAAAACTACCTGTGTATTTTAGGTTATAAAAAGGGGCAAAGCACCAACCTTTGTTTCCAAGTGTAACTGATAAGTTGTGGGATTCTTATAATGAGGTTTCCAAAAGATATTTTAGAGAAGAAAATGGAGCTAGACAGGGTGGTAAAACCATACGTAGAAGCAAGTGTGTGCATCCAGCAGTACTCTGCTGGTGCAGAGAGCATCCCCTGGTACCTTGAGCCCCCGGTCCTGGCCGGGACGGGCGGGGATGGGCAGAGATAGGCAGACACGGACCCCGGCGAATCGCGGGGTGCGAGCGATCATGCCCCCCAAAACCCAGACACGAACCATTCCGCACCACAACTTCCACATTAATTACTCCCCAGCGTGGCACAAGGCGTCGCGGGGGACGAGTCCCTCACAATTTATTCAGAATCCTATGAACTGCGAGCGCGGCTCCGTGCGCCTCCATCCCGCGGGGCGGGGGGCGGGCGGTGCCGCGGGCTGGAGGCGCCCGGGAGGCTCCGGGGCGGCCGCGGGGCC
>WAAG01013117.1:341-21765 GCA_013390105.1 Tichodroma muraria | reverse complement strand
AGCCAAAACCAGCACAGCCCCTAAAAGACAGCCATCATGTTATAACATGGTGCTGAGACAGATGATTTTGAACATTTTTTTTTGAAATTACATATGATGAAATTATGTATAGCTATTTCAGACCAAGAATTAACATGGGTGTTTTAAAAATTTATAATATTCTCTTATTTTCTTAATTGAGAGATAATGATTTTTTTTTTGGTTTTTTGCATATTTTCTATGTAGAACCTGAAAGTCATCATTTGTGGCACAGATTAGGGTTGGACTGTAATACAAAATATTATTCCCTCCTTTCTCATGCAATGATAATTGGAGGATTTTTATGGGGTAAGAGATTATCCTTTTTACTTCTGTGTAATTTCCCTTGAGAACTGGTTGGGTTTAAATGAATTTGTTAAAGCAGCCACTGAGAAACCATCCTCATGTCTTTGTGTCAATTATAGTGTGTAAATTTTTTCTCAGATGGCATGGCCTGAGTCTACCCACTAACTGCTACTGGCTTTATCTGCTCTGAGGGAGAGATTGTCTTTCCTTCTTTGCATAACTATTTACTAGTCAGAAGAAAGCATGAGAAAGCTGAAAAGCTTCCCCAACCTATTCATCTGAGAAAGGTTTGAACCACCACCTTCTGAGTTTCAGGAAGGCATCACACAGTATCCCTGTTAAACATGCTTGTCATCTCCTCAAGTCTGGCCTCTGTGTAAACAGAAATAAGAGCATAAGAGGGCTAGGGAAAAAAAAAAAAAAGTAGCTTGACTGTTGCCCAATTGTTAGGAGATTCTCATGGAGTGAAAAATCAAGACTGTAGTGCCAGGCAAGCATTCATGTTCTATCAGACCATTTGTGGCTGAAATCAGCTCAAAGCATAACACTGTAATTTTCCTGGCTCCATAACTCTGTCATGCCTGCCTGACCCATATTTAATCTTCTAGAATGTGCTTTTTTACAGTCTACTGATACTTGGCAGCTTAAATTGTCCTGGGCTGTGGTCCTTTGCCTCTCAGGAGGATGAGAAACTGGATAATCCACATACAGGATTTAGAGGTGTAAAAATAAAATCATAGGGAAAGTGAATCCTCTACTTGAACTGATATAAATGTTCAAAAGAGGGGCAGTCAAGGTAGATTCTGATTGAATAGTGGCACTGTGTGATAGTGAGGGTAGCTCTGACATTCATAAGAAATTGGGAAATCTGACATGGCACCCATAATCCCATGCGTCTCTGGAGTAAGAGCTGGGGGTAGGATAGCCTGGAGCATCTGAGAAAATCTTCCCCTGGAGCTGGATTCCCAAGTTAAAACTAGTGTCATTTTAGATGTGGTGTGAAGTTTTTGTGTCAGTGTGCAGTGCCCAGTTAAATGTTTCACAAAATTCTCATATTAACTTCATCCTTCTAGTAAAGGGAAAGTTGAATTAGCTTTCAGACTCCATTGACTGCATTGACCTGTTCTTCAGTGATTGTAATGGGAATTTAGACTTCAGCTCACCAGTTGATGTCTAAATCCTACCAAATCTGGTGCTTAATTAAGAAGAATTTTATTCTCCTCATAAGGCTTTTAAATTCTTTGTGCAATCAGTCTGTACTTAGAGAACTGGCTGGGTCTAGCTGGGCTTCAGAGGTGCTTCCCTGTTTCTTTAGGTTGCAAAAATAACCTGGACAACTATGACAGACAGAGTTAGATTGCCCTGCAGAGTTCTGTGTTTGAAATATTGACAGGGCAAAGTTTTGGTTAGAATTCTAAATTAGATAGAAAGGATTCTACCTATCTGTTTTTACAAACCATAGATAAATCTTGCGTGATTTAAGAACCCAATTACTAAAAAGAGCTCTTAAAATCTTTTCCTAATAAATAGTTATTGAGAAGAGCAGGAAATAAAGTGGTTGGGTCCAAGGAGACACCAAATGAGAAATGGAACATACATACTAATCAATTCCAGTCTGTTGTGTTTTTTTTTTATACTATGAGGTCCTTCAGGCATCACCTTTTGCAATTTCCTGAATCAGTACTTTAGGGACATAACTCAATAAATCATTCAGCTGATAACAGGAATAAACACTAGTTTTTTGCTGTTCTTAAAACTCGATTCTGACAACCAGATTTTTAAAGTATTTCAGTTCTTAAGGATTCGATCCACAAAAGGACTTGGATTTTTTGATGGTCAGCACTTCATTATGTAAGGTTTAGATGCCTGTTTCCTATGCTTGCCTCCATATGTTGAACAAGGCACATTACCTGCTTATAGAGTGCATACAAAGCAGGTATCTCTAGCTGGGCCTCCCTAGAGCTGCTGAAGATAATAATGAAAAACAGACACTGAGACTAGAGCTGTTTCTTAAACCCCACCTCTGCTGAGGACCTCAACTCTTAGTCACAGGGATGAGCTGACGCGAGCAGCAGATCCCCAGCCCTTCCCTGTCTTAGATGCCCATTCTATGTTTTCAACAAGAGAGTCAGGAAGTGGCAAGCATCACTCTGAACACATAGCTAGAGGAAGGAGGTTTACCAAAATTGAAATAAAAGCTCTGAATTCAGCACACTTCCAGGGTGTGGGAAACAGCTACTACTTCATCCGAAAGGATTCACATAGTCCTTGCTCACTTTCGGACTGTAAAACCTAGTCAGTGGGCTGTAGAGATCTCTCTGTCAGTCTTGGTGCAACAGTGCAACTTAAGAAAGAAAGTCAGCCTTTCTTTCACTGGGAGAAAGAGCAGCAAAAGAAAATAAATTAAAATTTCAGTGTACTCATCAAGAGAACTACTTAAGAGAAGCTGCTGGTGCTCATTTCTTGCTCAACGTGATGGTGATTCCTTTTCCATTAAATGGTTAGACAAAAAAGTGAAAGTTTAAGTATTTCTGAGTTTTTGTTTTCTCCTACTGAATACAAAGGAATTTTACCATCTTCCCCATCGAGTTTTTCCTTTTTCTACATGAAACAAACAGAATACTTTTATGAGTTATGGATTTACTGAACTCATTTAAGAACTTTAGCAAACTTGAAAATGCTGTAAAGGACACAGGGATAGTTGAAATCAGGGAAGCACTTCCACATGGGAACTAACTGAGCATGGGTTTGTAATCCTGAAAAAAGAGGTAACCGGGGCCAATAACAGTAACTTCTATAGTCGAGGAAGGAAGTTGAGTTGGTTAAAGTTATTAACTGTTCCTCATAAGAAGTAATGAGCAATAAAATGACACAAGTGAAGAACAAACAAGAGGATCAGTACCGTAGAATAGTTAATTGGAGTAACTCAGTGCCACAGGATGTGCAGCTTAAGAGGCAATTTTGTCAAAACCAGATAAACGGCTCTTACTTTATCTTACAATTGTAATTAATGGACACAACACTTCAGTGGGACTACTAGGGTTGGTAGTCATGCCTATCTTACCAGTAATTGAATTTCTCTCAGTGAGGCTACTTCTGCTTTCCTTGCAAAGAAAGATGTTTCTAAAAATGTAAGTAGAAAAGATTACAGCATTTCCCTGTTTCAGACCTGGATAGAAATAAATCAGCTCCCCAAGCACATATTCAGCTGGGTACCTCTCTGGATTCCTCCCTCAGCACATGAGAAGGCGTTTGCACAAGTGAGCCCTATGACACTATTTTCAGAGAGGGAAAAAAGGTTTGCTCATACAAACTGGTTCTGGTGCCTTATCCAGAGATGCAGCACAGCCTCAAGCTAATGCCTGAGGAACTGAGAGTCTGCTAGTACATGTCTCCATCTGCTGATTGCCAACAGAGATTTCCATGTCCCCTTGTATAACCCAATGGAAAGCATGCTCCTGATGCTGTGATGGATGCCTTCTTTCAAGAGGGAAGCAGCCTTTTGTTAAACGGAAACAGAGACAAGCCGAAGCATTAGAGAGCGTTTCTCCTGATGCAGCTTGGGGCTTGGATGTTTTCTGTTTCACTGTTTGTTTTTAAAAGAGATTATCACAGTTTAATCCCGTGTAAAACAATATTAGATGATTTATGTCTTATCATCATGGAAACAAATGATGATCTCAAAGGAGGAGTGTCAGGACAACATTTCCAAGAGCAATTATATTGAGAAGAAATTCAGACTCAGTAGCCAATTAAATGGGAAAGACCTCTAGCTCTTTGTGTCTTTTGTTCCAAATCTTCATCATGAAGAGTCACTAGCATTACATACATGCCAATATTAAATCACTGGTATTCCAAAGGTGCATCAGAATGGCAGCACTGCTATCCCTACCTCTCATCACTTGTGGCATCACTTACACTCTCCTCCTTCCTTATTTCCAAAAGATATTCTAGAGTATGAGCTGAAATTTAATGATGACTAATTCATAGTTCACCTCCAAGTTTCTGGGTTAAATAACATCACTTTGGCAAAGGCCCATGTACCAAATAATTTTGGTAGCAACACAAAAACCCTTTACACAGCCTTGGATCTGAAATACCGGACATTGTGAACTATTGTCTGAGTGATCTCTGGCTGCTTGGCTAGATTTCCTGTATGCATTGCTTCCCTACACTAAAAAGTCCAGGCCATATTTTGTTTAGCATTAACTTGCCAGAAAAAAAAAATCTTTCCCTGAATATGCATGTAAGAAGCAGACAGAGGAACTCCATAGGGTTTTATACAACTGCTAATGTGTATTTAACCTGTTGAGAAAATGAAGCCTTTAATAGAAAAGACTTCTGTCTCTTGTATATACATCTAGGGAATATGTATTTTGAGGTGCTTCTGGGTAAACTCTGGGCTGAGCTCAGCTGCCTCAGTCTCCTCCAGTGCTAGTGACAGCAACATTGGCTGAGCCTTCAAGCACCTGAACCACCCTCAAGCACCTGAACCTTCCTGTAGCTGCAGCTGGACCCCAGCTGAGGTAGCAGGGCCATGCTAAGTGGAACTAGCTGGCAGGCAGAGGCAGGGCCCCCTGTCATGTCTGTGTCTACTATGATTTAGGGAGTCCTGATTTAATTTTTACTTGCATATAATATAATGCCAAACATCTGCGCAGTGTTTTATCAACATTTAAGCCAGTGCATAAAAGTTTGTACTCTCCTGCTAGGCTCAATCTGACATGCACTGAGTTCAGAGACATTGAGCAGAAACTGCAAGTATGAGTGGCACCTTGCTTATGGAAAAAAACCCTCTGTTTTAATAGGAAGCAGTCAAATCAGGTTGGCAAATATACTGGGTTTCAGCATGCTTTTAATTTCTAAATACAAAATACGTAAGAAAATAAAAATATCTAGCATTTTCTGCTCAGAGCAGCACAAACTCTAAATAAAGAGGCACTGAATGCTACTGCTCATACACTGAAAGCACATCTGTGGCTGCCGTGTGATACATAAACACCCAGGCTAATGCTAAACCTGAATCCACTGGGTTATTAATAACAGCACAACTGTGTCAGCAGCATATTGAGTGTAAACTGATTTATCATGTTTCCTGGGTAAGTTTGCAGCCTACCCTAAGCTTTCTACAGTTGTAACTAGACCACACTTGAACATGAGTTAGGTGATATAAAGCTTATACAAATAATTTCTGCACTACAGTTATTGAAATACCAAGGTGTTCAGGATTTGTATTATGTTTAGATTAGTCAAGGAGGATGCTAAGGCTTATATCTGGATTCAGGAGTCTAAGCTTCCTCATTTGGGCTCAAAAATTAAAAATTTTGTAAAACATGCTCTGAGACTTCTTACCATATGGAATGAAATCCTTAAAAAATGTGCACTTTCTGTTGTATGTAGTGAGAGGTTTTTGGTGCACTATCTGATCTGAAAAGTTAGGAGGCTGCATAGCCAGCCCTGCCATCTGCCTCCTTCTGCATCAGCCTCTTGAAAAACGGCCAGTTCTGTTTGACTGATGTATCACAGAATCATAGAATCATCTGTTTGACTGATAGAATCATAGAAACATTAAGGTTGGAAAAGACCTCTAAGATCATCAAGTCCAACCCTGACTGAACGCCACCTTGTCAACTAAACCACAGCACTAAGTGACATGTCCAGTTGTTCCTTGAACACCTCCAGAGATGGAGACTCCATGACATCCATGGGCAGCTCAGTCCAATGCTTAACCACCCTTTCTGTGAAAAATTCTTCTTGGTGTCCAGCCCAAACCTCTCCTGATGCAAGAGAGGCCACTTCCTTGTCCTGTTGCTGGTTGCCTGGGAGAAGAGACCGACTCCTACCTGGCTGCAGCCTCCTTTCATGTAGCTGTGGAGAGCAAAAGGTCTCTCCCAAGCCTCATTTTCTCCAGGCTAAACACACCCAGCTCCCTCAGATGCTCCTCACAGGACTTACTCTCTAGACCCTTCACCAGCCTTGTTGCCCCTCTCTGGACATGATCCAGCACCTCAACATCTCTCCTAAATTGAGGGGCCCAGACCCGGACAGAGCACTCGAGCTGTGGCCTCACCAGTGCTGAGTACAGGGGGACAATCACTGCCCTGCTTCTGCTGGCCACACTATTCTGACACAGGCCAGGATGCCATTGGCTTTCTTGGCCACCTGGGCACACACTGGATCATGTTCAGCTGCTGTGAACCAGCACCCCCAGGTCCTTTTCCCTGGGTTGCTTTTCAGCCACTCTGCCCCAGCCTGTAGCACCGCAAGGCATTGTTGTGGCCAAGTGCAGGACCCAGCTCTTGGCCTTGTTGAAACTCACTGCACTGGCCTCTGCCAATGGATCCAGCCTGTCCAGATCCCTCTGCAGAGCCATCCTGCCTTCCAGCAGATCAACACTCCTGCCCAATTTAGTGTTGTCTGCAAACTGACTGAGGGTGATAGTTCTACATCATCTAACCTCTAGGCACCTAAGCCAGTTACTGGACCTGCCACCAGGCCGGTGGCTAATATTTCTGACTTGTTTAAAGATTTAGACCCTGAAGCATTAGATTAGAGAAGTCTTCACTCAGCGTGAGGTGCTCACTCAAAGCAGACAAAGTCAGGCTCCTTTTTGTGACTTAAATGCCTTATGGCCTGGAGAAACGATTGTCAAACTGAAACACTTGCTGAAGATTGCTTCTAAGGTGTATCCTTAAGTACTTCTCTCTTAACAGATGGATGCTCATCTTCCTCTTCCAATTCTCTGGGTTAAGTTCTCACTGACAAGCCTCTATTCTTGTCTTTTTTCTTCCTAAGCAGATTGGTGGTCATGTTTGCTTCCTCTCTAAGATCTCTCCAGCTAGTAGACTGCAGCATATTCACTTTTGTACAGCAGGAACCAAAATAGTTTTTGAAACTTTTTTCTAGAACTACGACATCTGAAGATTTGAGATATCCTTCCATCTATGCCCCTCACAGCTATGCTGTAGATGAGATTTTTGAAGATCTGTTTTTGATTCTATGCATGGAAAAGGATATTCAATCTTCCTATTCCCAATTGTTTAACTGTAATTTCAATACAAAGAATAATCATACTCTGCTTGTAATTTATGATGAAACCAACTCAGTTTTTTCTGAGTTTCATTCATTGTTTTGTTTTTTTTTTTTAATCTAAAATACTTAGGAACCTTTTTATCTTGAAATTATTTTTTGTTATACAGCAAGAAGACCATGCACAAGATATAATGATTCTAAGTCAGTGTTTTCTTTGGGTGCTGTGCATTGAAACTTAACTTATTTTTCATTATTTGTCTTTCTACAACTAGACAAAAATTCTTATAAAACAGAAAAATTGTTATAGTATTCTGACAAGTCCAATTTATATGGTACATTGTTGGATAAAAACCCTAAGAAAATGCAGAACAGCTACAAGTCTACTAATACAATTTAGAAACTTTGCAGAGGCTACATACAATATGCTATTAAAACTGCAAATAAATATTCAATATTTGAATTTTATAGAAAATTTTATAAATATTCAAATTTAAGAGAAACAATATGGAATAAAATGCACTAGGAAACTGATATGTAGACAAAGGTTTATTTACACCATACAACATTTTAAATATTTTATACACAGCTGCAGCAGAGAAAGCTATTCTGAGCTTTCCAGAGAAAACTGCAATAATAAAGATGTGAAATATATTATTCATATAAAAGTGAGATTATTACTTTATTGCATTTAAAGCAATGAAGAATGTAGCTCAACAGACATTCATTTAATGACAAAAACTTTGCTTTTATATTATAAAGTAAAAAGTG
Organism: Tichodroma muraria; assembly: GCA_013390105.1. NCBI lineage: Eukaryota > Metazoa > Chordata > Aves > Passeriformes > Sittidae > Tichodroma > Tichodroma muraria. The sequence goes on along the minus strand of WAAG01013117.1, from coordinate 13,641 downwards.
TAGTAATGGCCAAACAGACTGTTATAAACTTTAAAAACTGCATAAATATATACATTGTGCTTCATGGTGAAGTTTTTTGAAAACTAAACCAAATGAAGCTGTTACAACATGAATCGTTGCTTGAGGTTTATCTATAAAGATTACCTTACAAATCCATTCCACGGGTACTTACAACACACGATGGTAAGAATTGTACACCTGGTTCTCCACTAGCCGCACTAGTGGGAATATACTGTACGAAAAAACCACTGACATTTGGCACAGGAAGAGCCTGACATAAAGGAGTTGCAATGTTCAGACAGGTGTGTCAGGATCGTCAGGATTCCCAAAGTCTTTTTATTGTCAGTGCAATGAATTATTTTTACTTTGTTTCTGTTTTGTTCAGTTCGTTTTTGTTAAACTTCTGTTTGAAAGTCACCTTCTTGCACGTCTAAAGGCAAGTTCAGACACTTCTCCCATTCTGCTGGTCTGAGTTCTAAAGCATCTTTTGCCTCTGTGTCTAATACATTTATCGTTGTATAGTGTTGGTAGTCACCTGTGGTTTTGAAACTGTCCCATGGAGCCTTGCTCGGTCCTGAGTTCTCCTGAAGACCAAAGAAAGAAGAATTAAAATCAAGGATGAAATAATGCAGTTTCCATGTATAAGGCTGATTGCTGACGTGCTCTCATGAGACACAGAAGCTGGAGAAGGGAAATGGCTTTGCAGGGAGCCAGGCTGGCAGGTGCTCGGCACCACTGCGACTCTTTCTCGGCGAACAATCAACACTTTGGCAGGCTCCTCACCTGAGCTGCCAGCTAAGCCCTTTCTTTCACAGGAACCAGTGTGTGAGGAATGGGCTGAGAGATCCAGTACCAACAGACATCTTTCTAAGAGTGGGAGAAAAGTGGGAGAAGAGTGTAGAAAAGAGGGAGAAGAGAAACGAAAGGAAACTGAGAAGAGTTTGTTTCCTGAAATATGGAGTTTGAAACAGAGACTGCTGGCTGGATTTTAGATTGTGGCAGGTGCATGGCAGAATGACAGAAACCTTGAAAATGCTGTGAGAGCCACCTTGCCTTACAGGCTGATGAGCTCACGTATATTAGGATTAACAGATTGAAAGGTGGTTATTTCCTACTGAATGCTTTTTTATTTTTTTAATGCTAGGTTTTATAACATAAAAGACTTTAAGGACCAATTTAATTAGAGATTTCTGCTGTAACATGATGGTGGGATTTAGTTGCTAAAATCCAATATTTTTGCACCATCTAAGATGCCTTTGGGCTTTCTGCTTAATCTCCAACTCTCTTTCACGAGAGGTGCAGATCTCCTTTGAGTCCTGTATCATCACTGCCTGTACTGTGCTGTAAACCAAGACCTCTGCCTAAAATAGCCTGAGATGCCTATATTTAGGTACCTGGATCACTCTGTGACTGTCTCACAAACAGACCATTCCTCTAGGCAGCTTTTATTAGCAGACCTCTCAAAAGCACAGCACCAATGTGAAACAAAGTAAACACAACTCTTCCACTGAGATTCCCTTTGAGATTTTGAATTAATTCAAGCTTTATGTGAATAGCAAATCTCAAGCAGGGAGACAAACGAAAATGTTACATGTCAGCTGATCTCAAAAGGGGGAGTGAGTGAGAACTTGATACAAAATAACACATATCACAGATAAAGGTTCATCAAAGAATCAGGGCTAAATTTTGGCTGGATTAAGATGATGTAAATCCATTGGCCTCACATCTGCTTAATACCTCTTCTTCATGTCTGAGAGCAGCTCTTCTGAAAAAATTATAGAATACAATGATTCTAGCTCAGTTTCATTTAAAATACAATTTTCACCTTTTAAAATTATATAAAAAATATTATAATAAAATATTATAAAAAAATATTACTGATGAAAATATGCCAGACTAAATTAGCTGTTTTAATTAGGCAGAATCAACTATTTCCTTGCTAATGTTGATAATCAACATTATCAGATGTAGTCAGGGTGTTATGCATGTGTGTATGAGAGTGTGTGTGTAAGTTTGAATTATGATGATAGCAGCCTCAACTCAGGATTATTTAATTTTTGCTTTTCCCATGGGAAATATTTATAAACCTATTATGGAAAAGACATGGCATTACAGAGATCTCGTGTGCTTTCTGGACAATTCAATGTATAGGTAAATCTATCTGGACTTGTTTGTAGTATCTCCTTGCCTAGTTAGAGGAAAAACGTTATTGGTCAAATTGTATCAGTGAGCTGCTTTCTGTGTATAAAGGCCCTTAGACACAGTAGGCACATACAGATTTGAAATGTATTCCCTACAGTTCAAACACTTGTCATTGATAATGATGTTAGTGCGTTAGTTATGGTCTAATTGTAGAATGTAATGAGTCTCATCATAGGTTGGATTACTGAAAACAACTTTGGTTCTCATTTCTGAGGTACCTAAAGGTGAGGTCTTCTTGGAAAATGTACTGAAGTCAAAAGGCTCTTGTTTCGTTGCTGTTGTTTAGGTTTCACCATATTTTAAATATAATAGAAGGACACTTACCATACTGCCTGATTTTGGTACATCCCGAAATCTGTCCAGAGTCTGAAATTTCTGATTTAACTCTTGAAACAATTCCATATGCCTCTTTCTTGTATGCATGACCTTCTGCAAAATGGAATATACTTGCTTATATTTATAATTGAATCTGTTGGTTTTTTGTTTTGTTTTGTTTTGTTTTGTTTTTAAGAGAAGCATTACTTTTTCCAACATAATAAAGTAAACTGAATTTGGCAGGGCCATCTTTTCCCTATAGATTTGTCCAATGGAAGTGAATTGCCCTGGCCCTTCCCTCTGCTGTCTTTAATGTTCCTCCTGTGTACAAAATACTGTTTTAACCCTATGTTTATTGAGTTGCTGAAATTAGGGGCCACTGTTTTTATGCTAGCTTGGAAGTATCCTGAAAGTAATGGCAATTTCTCAGAAGAATACTTCTCTTGAAATATCAAGAATATTTTTTAGACCTTCTGTTTTCAGCATGGATGCTTATATTTTAATTTCTATAGGAAAGTAACAGCAGTTTTTAATGATCCCTGTTGGAATAATTTTTATGAGAATGCTGAACTCAGAAATCTTGGCTCAAAATGGAAAATCCCCAAATGTTATGTCTTTATAATTAGACATCTTCTTGTCATTCAAATCATCGTGAAATGCAGTTGAAATTGCATTCATATTAAGAAAAGTAGGCACTTTTTTTTCAATTTTGCTTGCTTTCTTATTTCATGGACAAAGAAATTGGAAACCACCCTCCCTCTAGCCCATGCTAAGAGCACTCTTCCACAGAAACTAATCATATGGCACTCCAGTGGAAGAGGGGGATACCCCAAAGAGCCCCCACAGTTCTCACACCTCAGTGCACAGGCCTCAGCCATGTACTGCTTGGAGAGTGAAGCCTGTTTTCAAGCCTAGATTGTAAACTATGCCCATCAGAGCTGTTTTCAAAGGAATTCGTGCTCAGGTATGGATTCAGAGCAGTCTCTGGAACCAAACTGAAGGCTGCTTACTGTTTGACCAGTCTCATGGTTCTGTGGTCGGGGTGGTTTGGGCATGGGAGGGTCTGAGGATGCTTCACCTCAGTCCAAAAGTGGATGGGATTTGCTTTGCTTTTTTTTAGTTTTGTAACTGTTTGAACTTGAATTACAGCCAGGGCAGCAGCCAGGAATGCTGACAGACGAGATGCAGGATACAGCCCTTTGTGAAAGTCCTGATTTTGTGTCAAGCCGGATTTTCCCGGGAGTTGTGGTGCCTGAGTGTGACCCTTTCCATCAAGTAATACCCCTGCCAAGCCCAGGTTAGTACCTTTTAAAATGGAGTGGCAATAGCTGACTCTCAATATGCCTTTATCAATGCCAACTTTATCTTTCATATGCATTTTGTCTTTGGAGATTTCATGAAACGTGGCTGCTCTTTTAGCCAGGCCTTTCTCCTGCTATGATGTTAATGTGGGTATTACCCACATTAACCTTAATACAGCCACACAGTAGCTTGGGAACTTGTTCACTTCTGAGAAAAGGAGTTTGGCAATATGTCTCACAAAGAGACATGAGACATCAGCAATTAAAGACCTAGTAACTTGAGTTTTGGGGTGAATAAGGGAAAACCTTTTGCAGTATTTGGTAATAAACTCCTTGCAAAAGGTAATTTAACTAGACATAGCTATCTACATTTATGAGGGGAGTTTCACTTAACTGACTTCCTAGGGATTCTTTTAAGATATTGCTGCTATGGCAGACAGGCATATATAGCAATTTTCATATACATAAAATGTAAAAAAAAAAAGGGTTCTACCTCAAAGATTATTATTGGTTTAAATAAGGAGACATGGTCATGGGAATAAAACAATTTTGGTGGGTTAAAAAGCTCTAAAAAGCAGGAAATAAGACTGTGAAAAAAGTATCTCCATTTAACTTTTTAGTAGAAAGCTGGGAATATAGGGAATGCTACTTTCTGATATCTTTTCCCTAATCGTGTACCCAAGATGTGATTAAATAGCAAATATGAATAATGCAAATGTCTTACTCAGTTCATTACATTATTCCTGAGGAGAAGCAGGTGGGAGGAGAAATAAAATACTTGCACCGGGAAGTCTGCCAGAAAAAAAAATCTTTACATTTTATTCTTAATAGCAGCATGACTGGTATGAACATGTACCCATGGATCTTTTGGTTACTTTGTGTTTTCCTGGCTTCCATTCCATAATTCCTACCCACTGACACCCACTCCCTCCCTATTGCTTATAAAGAACAATCTGAACTGAAGGTGCAGCAACTTAAATTTCCAACCTTAACTCTCAATTTCTAGACTTCTTTTAAATTTCTGGTTAGAAAGCACCATCTTATCTCCTTTCTAGGAAATATGCTCTGTTGGGTAACTCTTTCTCTTTTATGAGAAAACAACCGACAAAGTATTTGTAGTGTGTTATTCTGTTTTCTCTGTTAAATGGGCAATGTGGACAACACCCTTTTAATAATCTTAGAAATACTAAGTTTTAACAACACAAAGCTGGAGATCTTGACCACTAATACTAGGATGACTGTGGTAGCATCAGGATCTGAAAAGGATGGAAGCTGAACTTGTGCTGCCCTTTTTTCTTTAGGTGCAGCTGCACAGCTGCCCATTGATGCTGCATCTCTGCCAGAAGCACCAGAGTCAGCCACCAGGCTGCAGACACACATCTTCTTGTGGTGTCTTCTGAAGGTTCCATAACTCTTGTGCCCCACACCCTAAAGGGGGTCAAGCTGAATTGACACCCCTTCCACATTTCTACCCCCACTCTTAAGTCAGATAGAGTTTGTGTTTTGAAGAGACTGCCTTTGTTGATCACCTGCTCACAGAAAAGGATTCAGAGTGGATGGCTGTCAGCAAGATGGGGAGAACTTCAAACATAACTCTGTACCCAGCTCTCTTTTTTATTTATGATAGGGCTTTAGCTGAACTGTAACTCAAAGACAAATATACTCATGAATATTTCATGACACCCCACCTGCAGTGGTGTACTCGGTTGGGGTACTGAGTACAAAGTACTCAGCTTTGGGGTTCCCAACATAAGGTCCATGTCCTGTTGAGGGTGGAGGGTGACAGAGATGATCAGAGGGCTGGAGGACCTCTCCTATGAATTAAGACTGAGAGAATTGGGGCTGTTCAGCCTGGGTATGAGAAGGCTTTGGGGAGATCTTACAGCAGCCTTGCAGTACCTAAGGGGGGTCTACAAGAAAGCTGGAGAAGTTCTTTTTTACAAGAACATATAGTGATAAGTGATGATGGNTGATTCTATGATTTATGATGATGAATATCATCATCACCACCACTACCAGATAATTTAATTTGCCTTGGAGATTTTCTACATAGTCACAGTCAAAAATGTTCTCACTCAAATCTTGTACAAAGCAGCTAAGTTAAAAGAACAGATGGGGGAATGCCTTCCCAGCCCTCTAATGGAAACATGCTGTTTTTTCAAGATGTTATAGGTATGATCAGTTGCCAAACTTGGGAACAGGAAATAATTTTTCCCTGCAGGTATATTTTTTTTACCTTTTCCATCAAGAGATGTCTTCGGGTTAGTAAGAGAATGATTTTAAACTTTTGTGAGTTATAATAGTATTATAATAAATAGCTATGGCAGATGAAATTCTGAAAGAATGCAGTGATCCAGCAATCAGTGATCAATTTAGCGTTACTGTTGGTGAAAGTCTACTGATCTGTGGAAAGGAAAGAAGACAGTCTAGTATTCACACTTGTCCTGTGTATCCTTGCTCTCCCTCAGAGCTAGAGATGACTTGAATCCTGGGCATCAGGCTAATAAGGCGATTTCTGAATTATTTGGCATAAATGTTGTTAACAGATTAGATCCAATGAATGACTGATAGAAATGAGAGAGTGGGGTGACTGTGGAAATCCAAAAGTGAGACTCTCATAGAATTTAAAGGTAACTGTGATCTTGAATCCTAAAATGCATGCCAGTAGTACTGTTTAGTTCTCCTGTATGTTTTTGTAATTGCCAGCATACACCTATTATAAAGCCCTCCTGGGAATTTCTACAGCATCTGTATTTCTGTTCAACATAATTAGAATGAAATTTATTTGATCTGACAGCTAACTGTTGGTGCTGAGACTTAATGAAAAAGCTACCTGTCCAGCTCTAGAGAAAAAATGACAGGAGTTGGAGGGCACTTAGCTGGGGTTAGCACAGCCTGTGACAGCAAGGATCCAAAATGTCCAGACCAATAATTTTGCTCATGTTTTGGACACCACACTGCATGAATTAGTCCAAACTTATCTTTATTAATAGGAAGAAAAGAGCTGTAAAGTTGTTTTATGTTGACTGTTCATTTAGCAAACTTCAAATTTCAACTAGATTAGTCAGTGTTTTACAAAATCTAACCATGGACAGTATATTACGTAGCAGAAATACATCCTGCTGACAGATTAAGCCCTATTTGTTACACTCTTTATTTTTATTTTTTTTCCCCTACATGAGGGGATAATTTAAGAATGTAATGGTAAGCTATATAAAAAGGGAAAACAAGACACAGGTGCCCAGTTTTGAGATCCCTCTCTCTAACCAGCTTGAGATCTACGGTAAGTGCTTAGTGCTTGCCAGATGTCATCCTTTTCTCTCTTCCTTTCTTTCGACTGACACACATTCTCTACAACAAAATCCACACAGACACAGGTCTTCCATTATTTATAATCCATTGCAAAGGCCCTTAAAACTACATCTGTATTTCTGCATGTATTGAGGATAACAGAGACAGAGAGTCTTTTGTGGTGTTATGTAGTCTTAGTCTAGCTGTGTTCACATTGCATAGAAGCTGGCTTTGTGTTTCTTCTGTGGTTCTTGGAGAAAAATGGCCTTTCTCAAGGTTTTTTTTAATGTATTTTTATTGTTTTTCTTGCAAATTATTTTATTAAGGTGAATTTTCCATTGGATCCTACTAGAATAGTCGTCTTTTTTTTTTAAGTATGAAAGCATGAGTATATAGTAGTAAGTCAAACATGTCCGGGACTATTCTCTGGCAACATCTAACATGGAATTTTCTCCAGGAATACTAAATTATATTAAATTCTCTTAGTTTCCCAAATAAAAAGTCTAAACCAAATTGACTATTGTAAGTGGTACCCAAATTGAACTGAGTCCCTTAATGACACTAAAGGACTTCTTGGAGAGAGAAGGGTTGCCCAGACTAAAATAGTGAAGGTCTTCCTAAAAATTAATCCTAAAAATTAATTAATATAAAAGCTGGCATTTTTGGCACCCAGGAATATTCCCTCAAATGTCTAATTTATTAAGATAGACATAGCCTGAGTATTTGTCTTGAATGTATATAGAGACACATGTGTGAAAGTTTGAGGGTGTAGAGACTACAGAGAGCGTGTTAAAAGGAAAAGGACAGAGGTAGGACAAAGGACACAACTTTACTTGTCCCACCCTTGTCCACACTGCATACTTAACATTTTTTACCTTCAGAACCACATCCATGTCATTCTATGATTTGATATCCTCAGAAATATGGAAGGGCATTGTCTCAGAGAGTGCCAGCTGGCACCGGTCACAAACAAAGCAGAGAAAGTGTTAAACATTTAAGTAATATGTTCAATCCCTTTGTCTTTATCTTACCTCCAGACTGTATTCTATTTTGCAGTCAAGCTGCTTTGGGGTATCCAAAAAGCAGCATTTTGGCCACACCACACTATCTATACATTTTTTGGCTTTTTTATTTTATTTTTCCTTAGACAGCCATGCTATGTATAAGGATACAGGAAAGCCCGTAGACTTAATCAGAGGAATCATAAAGTTGGGGGGTGATATGGGGTTAGTCTGCATTAATACTTGTAAAACACAGTAGGAACTGGTACAGTATTCCTGCTGCTCTCAGTTCCTCAGAACTCACTCCCAGTGGCCCCATCCTTTCCTTTTTACAAAAAATATATTTTCCTGCATTTTAATAGTAATCCTAAAAATACTAGGCCATGGAACAGCAATATTGCAAACAAGTTAAGAAAAAGGTGTAAATAAACAAGAAAACAAAGCTCTGAGGCGTGGCTGATACCCCAGAGGGCTGTGCAGCCCTTCAGAAGGACCAGGACAAGTTGGAGAGATGGGAAGGGAACTGTCTGAAATTCAACAGAGGGAAGTGCAGGGTCCTGCACCTGGGGAAGAATAATCCCCTGCACCAGCACAGGCTGGGTGCTGACCTGCTGGAAAGCAGCTCTGCAGAGAAGGCTCTGGGTGTCCTGCTGGACAATGAGCTGTCCATGAGCCAGCAGTGCCCTTGTGGCCAAGAGGGCCAATGCTGTCCTGGGGTGCATTGGGAAGAACATTGCTAATGGGTTGAGGGAGATGATCCTGCCCCTCTGCTCAGCCCTGGTGAGGGTACATCTGGAGTGCTGTGTCCAGCTCTGGGCTCCTCAGTACAAGAGGGACATGGAGCTCCTGAAACAGGTCCAGGGAAGGGCAACAAAGATGTTTAAGGGATTGGAGCATCTACCTTTTGAGGAAAGATTGAGGGAATTAGGCCTGTTCAGCCTTGAAAACAGACAATTGAGAGTGGGCCCTATCACTGTTTATCAGTATCTAAAAGGTGGTGTTGATGAGGTTTCCAGGGTCTTCTTGGTGATGCCAAGCAACAGGTCAAGAAGTAAAGGGCAGAAACCGATGCACAGGAAGTTCCACCTGAATATGAGGAATAATTTCTTTGCTGTGCAGGTGACCTTGCACTGGCACAGACTGCCCAGAGAGGCTGTAGAGTCTCCCTCACTGGAGCTATCCAAGAGCCATCTGGACACAGACCTGTGCCATGTGCTCTTGGATGACCCTGCTTGAGTGGTGAGGTTGGACCACACAACTCGCCATGGTCCCTTCCAACATGACCCATTCTGTGACTCTGTGAAACCATGTGAGTCAAGAGAAAGTATGTAATAGTAATCCTGTTTCTTAAGAGCAGAATGTGTACTGCATTGTTGGTGTTTATTTGGTGTTGGATTATGTTCCTGACAGGAGGAACAGAAGAAATGACAGCAATGTCAGGAGGAATGGTTTAGTAACTGTTGTCACAGAGAATGCTCTCATTGTCATATTTCTACTTTTCAATGGCAAAACCGGTAAAGTTTTGAATTCTTTATATCACTACAGTTATAAAACTTTTGATTGAATTTAATTTTAGAGTTGCTTACTCATCAGAATTTTATTGTTTCATGTTTTTCTTCTTCCTTTCTATGCATTTATCCTAAAGCATATTTAGGGTAATTGCAAACAGGGGAATTTTTGATGTTATGGTTGATATGTGCTGATCACAGGCTTTCAAATTTTAGCCCGTGATCTGTAGGTTCCATACAAATATAATTGTTCAGCTTCTTTGGAGACACACATAATGAGTTGTATCAAACTGCTATGCATGAATAGACAACCTATGTGAAAACTCCAAATTATGGACAGCCCCTTGAAAACTAACTGCTGCATTCTTTCTGGTAGAAATCAGAGAAAAAAACTTCAAACAAGTGTCTAAGAGACTTAATTGTATTGACTACGATAGAACAAAATGATCATTTATGAACACAACTAAATCATCTCACTCAACAGGCTCTAAGTTGGAAATTATGCACATCCAACCTAAAGAACCTTACATGAACTTAAATTTTTATACAGCATGTGATCCATAAGCTTTGAGACTTGTAGCACTACATCATTCAAAATTTGACACATAATCACTACTTGGATGTGAAAGTTGTATTTCAGTAAAGTAGTATTGAAGAAAGATAAAAGAAATTATTGAAAATCTCTTGCACAAAGCAAACTTCTGCTGAGATTTAGCCTGTCCTATAAAAGTGTCACACTTTTTCAGTAAGTAGATAGCCAGCCAAAAAAAAAAAACCAAAAAAAACCAACAAAAAAAACCAAACCCAGATGAAAATGAAAAGGCAAAGAATTTAAAAACTGAAATCATGATGGTTAATATTGCAATATGACAGTTTGATCTCAGAATATTTTGCAAACAAGTTGCACCAAAGTAGTTTTAATTAATTGTTCATCATCTTCTGTACAGTACCAATTGAGCAACCCTATCACATCTAATACGCCAGAAGGCTAAAATCTCCTAAAAATGAACACTTCATATTTACTTTTAGGAAAATACTTTTAATATTCAGGAATAATTCAGTAAAACTTACTTCAAAGTCAAGGTCCGAATAACGTGATTTTCTTCTCTATTAAGCAGTAAAAAAAAAAGAAAAAAGAGGTTTTATTAACAAGGGGACTAGTCAAATCATATTAATGAGTCTAAATAACATTTGTGTTTTCCTATCAGGTATATATTAGGTATTTTGTAAGAAGATAGAGTTTTTATCTTGATAATTTAAGATTAATGTGTGACTTTGCATAGTTTATTAGACCACTATCATCATAATTTCTCTGAAATAAACCAGACTGCATTTCACTGGGATGCATAATGTGCATGTTATTTGCATGCAATTGAACCTGTTGGTGTATAAAATATTTCTATACTTTCTGTGGTATTTGAAAATTATCATCATACTTATACATTTTCATACAGATACCTATACATATCTATGATTTAGACTTTTTTATAGGTTTACAGAAATTGATTCTTTCCTGCATCAGGCTTACATTGGTACAACTCCATTGATTTTAATGGAATAAATGACAGCAAAATCAAGCTGAAGCCATAGCTTCAGCTTGTTTGTTTGCAATGACAATTTGAATGGAGAAAGCAATGACTTTGTTTTAAACTTATGACAAATCTGATTCAAAGCATCTGATATAAAGCGAGAATGATTTACTAGTGAATTAATCACTTGTATAAAATGCAACAGAATATGATTGCTTAGACATGTTACAAATAATTTAACACGGAATTTTTTAGATTCAAAAAGAAACCAATTATAAAGTCAAATTATATCAAAAAGAAGCAGAAATATTATAAAAAAGGGATAAAAATATCTTTTTTTCTTTTAAAGTTGGAAATTAAATGGCTTGCAATAGATTAAAGAGATGTAGAAAGAAGAAGCTAGGTTGTGAGAGCTGAAAAGAATGCAAAAAACTTGAGAATGAAAAAAAAGATACATTCACCTTCAGGAAGGAGGGTTAAAGAAGAAAAAAGTACTCCCAACCCCAAAAAGGCTGCTGCTAAAGTTTAACCCTAATTTTTATGATAGGATATGATGGGTTTAAGTCATGGTGAAGTAACCTTTTTACACTGCACTTAATTTCTTCAATGAGAAGAATCAAACTCACTAAGTCAAGAGGAAGAATGTTTCTGATTTTGATTTTATTTGGTTTAACTAACCTGCAGGTTTTAGTAGCTGCTTTGTTTTCCTGAAATTGAAAGGAATGATTTTACAAGTCTTCCAGCTGTAAAAAGCAGAAGATGTTTGGTCTCTGAGCCCTTGATTATACCACTTTGTGACATGTTGTCTGGTTTTGTAGTAAAATTTTAATGCTCCAATCCACAATAATATAAGGAATATTACTGCAACACTGTCGACACTCTGATGCCTAAAGGACTATGAGGCTCCATAAAAGAACAGTCTAAGTTAAAACAACCAACAAACAAGCTTTGGAGAAGCTATCTTTAATCATCAAGGCCTGATTTAAAGAGCATCTATGCATTTGTGATGAGGAATGATCTACTTTTAAGGTACAATTAAACCACATCTACCACTGAAAAGGCTCAGTGGTTACAAAATAAGAAACATATGCAACAGATAATGCGATAACGTTTACAGGAGTAACTTTGAAAAATGTTTGAAAAAGCTATTTTTAAGTTAGAATTCAGTAATAAACCTGATACCATTGAATCCTAAGTAAAAATATAGCAAATTTAGGAAAAAATGCACAGTTTGCTAGCTACTGTGATTTGTAGTATACTGCTTTAAGTGTGCTTGACTGCACTGAAAATATTCCTGGCATAGCTGGATTATTAGGTTTTGCACTCAGACCATTCTATCACTGTTTACATGGTGAAAATACATATCTAACAGACTGCAAAATATTCAGTGGTGCTACTGTCAGAGAGAGGCAAGTATTGCAATTCTGCTGTTAGTTCACACCAGTTATGACCAAACAGGTCATATACCACAGGTTTTTCTCAGTGAGGATTTTTCTAGGGCTCAACAAGAACCTGTCACAATTTATTTTAAACTTATACAGTAAGGAACATCTGTTCTGTGCTTCTGCTTCACTTTTTTTGCATGGCTGCATACAATGAAATACAGCACAAGTGCTGCGTGAGCGTATTCTCCTAAAACATAAAATGTGTGTAACTGCCACAGGAGCAGCAAAGTTCTGCAATTTTTGAAAACAAAAGGATGCTCTTTATGAATGAGATCCTGAATCATGGAAAGTTATTAGCAATTTTGACACCAACACCACTAGGTACACGATCAGGTCCTCCTGTCTGCTATATCAGTGTCCTGCAAGGACAGCTGGGTTATTTTTTGAGAGAGGGAACATATTCAGAAACAAGTAGTCATTAGAAGTAAGAAAGCAGAAGTAAGTAAGTGAAACTTAAAAGGATGAAGGAGTTCCCCTTCAATCTCAATTGGAAGTTGAAATTTTACTAAATTTTCTAGTTCTAATTTCTCTATGATATATAACAGCCATGAAAATAATTGCATTAATTGCAACTGTATATATTCTTCTTATATGAAGTTTGTTATGTCTCTTTTAGCTGAGGAAAATGGAGTTTTCCACACATACCTAAATGCTTTCAGAAATCAACATCTAGCTCATTCTACACATTAAACTGACAAAAAGCAACTG
>WAAG01013115.1:3502-15744 GCA_013390105.1 Tichodroma muraria | reverse complement strand
CTCTCCTCTCCTCTCCTCTCCTCTCCTCTCCTCTCCTCTCTGCAGATTTGTAACCACAAGACTCTTCTGTATGAAACATGACCCATTTTGTTCTAGAGTGACCTCAAGCACCATGCTGAGGAGCTGGTTAAAAGCTTTGTCAAACACTTCCCCCAGCCCTTAGTTTTTCTTTTAAAGTCTCCCAGTCAAGTGTTAACTGAGCTTAGTCCTAGTTTTAAGATCTAAGACCACATATTGCAATGATTTGACTCTAGGCATGAAACAAGTGTACTGATGTGTTAGCCACACTTAGAGCTACACTCATACATCACAGGTTGAGAGTCTGTCCTGTTCCTTTCAACAGCACCTTAGAGCTGCTGCTACACCAGAGCAATGTAATAAGATTCTGTGTTAGCAGGAGTATGGAAAAAGTAGTTCAATTTGCTGCACAGATGGATGCATGCCCCTCTTTCAGGAGAAACAAGGGTTAAAATGCAGTATCAGAAGGGTAACTGGGTTGTGCTTTTGTTATTCTAACATAGAAACAACTCTGAGCTTTGTGTCTTACTGTCTAATGCAACACTGTGTAAATACAAGGATTTGTTCTTGCTTACACCTGTGCACTTGGGGTGTAAATTCTTAATGTAGTATAGTAATGACGGCATTCATTTTTCATTTTGAAGGCAGAAGAATACCTATGAAAAGTGTACCATGGAGGAACAAAATCCTCCCTGATTACATCACAGTTTAGGAAGAAGAAGCACTCGACCGTTTGTGCTTTTGAACTTTGGGGTGAAGTTGATCCAATTTGGCAATATTTTATTCTATATGAAGGTGTAGTCCAGCTCCCTGTCCTAAGGCATTTATATCTAAACCTATGTTGTTCTTTGAAGATATTTTGTCTAACATTTTTAGAAACCTTTGGTGATTTGCCTCCCTAGAAAATCTAGTTTTATGGTACGCTGCTGTTAGAATTTTTAATGATTAACCTGATGTTTGTGGCAATTTCAGCCTATTACAATTCATCCTGCCCACCACTGGTGGAAAAGCAAACTCATTGCTTCCTCTGAAGCTGCTCTTTCTGCATTTCAGGACTCAGCACAGTTCCCCTCCTTGTGTTTCCCTCCTTGTTATCACCACCACACCAAACAACAATAGTTTATGCAGTTTTTATGCTGTCCTTTCTTGTCAATCTCCTTTCATCCCCCAGCTCAGTCTGTGTCTTTTGCCTAGTTAATGCTCCAGTGGAGGCCTTGATAATAGATTGAAAATATTATTTCATAAGATATACATATTATGTTGTTGTTTGTACAGGAAGAAAGATAGATATGTGCCCTTTTTCCTTTTCTTTTTTCTTCCCATAAGGAATGCTATGGTGCTGTCAATTCGTGTTCAGTTTGTGATCCTTTTTACAGAACTGCTGCCCACCCATGTTCTGTACAAGTACAGTAGATTGTTGCGGGTTGATCTCTGCCTCGTTTGTAGCTTTGGTGGGTGTCCTCACTAATCTATCATCTAGGCCCCAGTGAGAACATTAAATCATCCCTGTGGAACCTCGCTAGGCCCATCTTTTTGCTTTGACAGTGAATGAATTTCCAACCAAGTCTGCACTGCCTGACCCTTAGAGTACTTTTGTCTGGCCCATATTTCCTCATCTGCTTTTTTAAAGTAACATGTCAGTGTCAAAACCTTACTGAAGTCAAGATACATGACATTTTCTCTTTTTCCCTTACAGCTATTCCCCTGTTATAAAAAGAAGTTACACTGGTTTGACACGCTGTCTTTGTGACAAATCCATGTTGGCTATTACTCATCCTGTTGTTTCCTTCAAGTTATAGAATTAATTTGTTTATTTTTTTTTTTTCCAACATTTTCCTGGGAATTTAATTTTTGCTCTATTTTTTTCTTTTTAAGTAATTTTTTTTTTTTTTTTTTTTCCTTAAGGTACGGGCATTCTTCTTGCCCTTTAGGAGTTTTGTGAAGCTTCACCTTTCCTTTTGGGGATCTCAGTGCTCAGAGACATCTTTGGCCAATTCTCAAAGTACACTGGGATTTTCATTAAGCCCATCTGATCTGAAAATATGTGAATTATCCTACTACTCTGTACCGCAGCCTCAGCATGTGTTCAGGACAGTGTCGTGCTAAGTGCTGGACACAAGTAATAAAGACAGTCCTTTCACTGAAGACCTGATTAGCTGCACATACGAATACGTGAGACTAAGCAGAAGCCCCCGGCCAGGCAGAGAGGCAGCTTAAACAATGAAACATTCTTCATTAGCTTGAGAGATAAAAGCGTCCTCTTGTGCATGGTCTGGCTGTTATCAAACGTTCTGCAGGCATTTCAGCAGGGGGGATTTTAAAGCAGGAGTCAGGAGATGACTGTTTTAGCAAGCCTGCCGCTTTTACACAGACCTGCAAAAGCAATGGAAGAGGCAGGGATAAAGACTAGACAAAGGAATGAGTGCTAGGAACAAATGGTGATGAAGAGATCACCTGGACTGCTAGGCTGGCCACTGTGCACAGAGCTGGAAGCACAAGTCATGGGCTGAGTTAAAGTTGTAAAAACAAGTGGGAGATAGGCCTCTTGCCATCTGCTGTCTGCCAGCAGCTGGGGTCCACTGGTGTTTCGGGGGTGTGTGTCACTGGCAGGTGCTTTCACTCAGCATGTCTGCCCTGGAGCCCACTCAGATGACCTCCCATCCTAGTGCTCCAGCTCTGGGGACGTGGTGTGAATGCAGCTGAGCCATGCTTTAAGTGAAACCTTATTTTGCCTTCTGTTTTCTCCCTCGTTTGGCATAGGGTTAAGCTGGACAGCTTTGCATGAAGGCACTGGTAGGGTTCGCTGTGGACTGGGCACGCTCGTGCTCTGATCTGCTCAGTGCTCAGCTGCAACTGCTGTCACTTCATCAGCCCAGGGGCCTGGTGGATGTTTGACACTGAGAGCAAAGCTGTAATTTTCTGCCTGGAATGCCTGGTTATGGCACTGGGGCAGGGAAATAGGATGCACATCCTGGTGAGAAGGATGACCAGAACAGGGAAGAAAGAAGAGGCTGTGAGAAGTCATAGGCCAAAGGTAGTTTCCACTGAAAAGTTTTGGAGAGCTGGGTCCTGGGCAGGGTCTAAGACAATAATTCAGAGGTACCATTCCTGGCTGCTAGTATAGCTGAATTTAACTTGGCCCAAAGTGGCTACAGACTAACTACCCCAGCCTTTTTTCTTCTGACACATCTGAGTCTGTTCTTGAAAATGACTATTTTAATGGTTGATTAATAAGTTGTGAGCCACAGGGGGTAATTAGTCTGCTAATCACCAGGTTCCACAACCTCACCAGCCGCTCAGATTGCTCTCAATGGCAGCCCTTTTACTTCCATAATGCTAAACTGGCATTCAGGAACACTGTTAATGCTGTGATGCTCCAGTTGAGCTCAGCCTTGCCAAATAGCAATAAGCTATACATATACTCTTTCACACATGGGGCTCTTTGCTGTAGAGATTGTTTCTACATTGGCCAGCTTCATTAATTCAGTCATTGCCTCTCACCATCTAATGAGAAAGATTTCATCCTACTACCCAGAAGTTTTAAATAAACAACATAAAAATAAAGAATAAAGCCCTCTAGGCCACGTGTTTTGCATGGCCCCAGCTGAGCTGGTTGGCTGTGCTTGCCAGAGAGCTGCTGAACTCTGCTGCAGGTGTTCTCTGTCACAACGACACATGTTTGAACCAGGTGCCCTGTGAAATCCGAAAAAGTGCACTTCCTCTGCTTTGTCAGCACAGCTCCCCTTTGCCTGCAAGGCTTTCAAAAGCATGAGGGAAATGACTCACCCAGCAGAATGTGGGAATTATCCTGTTTAGCTGCTCTGCTTTATCCTGTCAGAAACACACGATGAAAAACTCTGGTCACAGGAGACCAAGGGGGCTCCCACATAACTGACAGACACCAACTGTTTGAGAGCACTCAGATCCTGTTATCGAGAGGAGCCTGACCCCTGTGCTGCACCTCCATTTATCATCATTTTAATCCAATTGGAAGTCTTTTCAAAAGTCTCCATGTTCTTTCATCCTTTTCCCACTTTCTCTTACCCCAAATATTCTCTTTTTTCTCTTCTTCTTTCTTTTTTTGTTGTTTACCTTTAAACTTCTGCCCTCCCAAATATTTTTTGTTCTTTTAACTTAGAAAAGTATACATTTTTAGACATGATCCCAGCCCAAAATTTCTCTGTTCAAGTGGTATAAAGAGAAGATTACTTCACCAAAATCAATGGAGTCAGTCCAGATTTAGCTGTTGAACTGGGTAGAATTCATCTGGCTAAATAATTTTTCATTTTTTCCTTTTTCATCTTCAAAGTGGTCCTGAAAGGTTCCAGATAGCAACTGAAAATAGTTTATTCATACAAGCTAGGGCCCAAATTTCTGCATCCCCTGTTTGTCATTAAGGTAATGTTATTCTGGCAGGTATTTTTTATATTCAGAGCGAGAGATGGTTCTTATCCTTGAGGTCTAATCCTTTCTTCACGAAGGCATTTAAATGCCTGAGCACTTTCTAAGTGCTCAGGGAGATTTTGTGTTTAACTTCCCGTATCTGTCTAAATGTATTCTGAATCAGTGTCCTCAGGAAAAGACTCAGGGAAAAAAAAAGTTGCTTTTGCCATTCCGGTTTTGCAGGAAGATGAATGATTCTAAGTGATTCTTGAAAATAGTATCTTGCTATTGATATGCTGAGACAGTCCTCCTGACTGTATTGCTTACCCACAGTTGGACGTTAGTCAGGATCTGCCTGTGATGAGACACTAGGACGTGGTTGTGGAGTTTATCTTATTTTTGAGTCCCCATTCGGCACAGAGAAAGCCACAGGAGACTGTGGAAGTTTTGAGAGCGTCATTCTCCTTTCTGCTACCCAGATAGTAGGTGATGCTTACCTGGTTGTCCTGTGTCCTGGAGCCAGAAAGAACCCTAGGATGCCTCAGAATGCAGCTTTGGGGAGGTGAGAAAGAACTGCTGACACCTGCACTTAGAGTAGCAGGTTTGAGGGATAATAGCACACGTACCTGCTAAGCAGGTACAGATATGTCCCTGCAGTAGGGAACTAAGGTACTGCCTAGTTCTATAAATAGTCTGAAGTAGTTATAATGCAGCATATAGACTGAAGAAATAGGGAGGAGACTGTAGTTTTCAAATTGTTTTGTATTTGCATTAGGGGAAAAAAAAATCAGCTGATAAAATTCCTCAGAAATCAGGGAACAGAAAGAGTAAACTTAAGCCTAGAAAGTTTTTACTTTGCCGCAAATCTGGCATGAGCTAGGTAAGGGCTACAAGAAACATCTCGGTTTTCGTGGTGTCAAACACTAGTCACACTTTGTCCTTGTATGTACTTTGATGCTAGCTGGATCCATCAGTGTTTCTGCAGTGTTATTGTAAAGCTGCTGGCAATAAAGTCGTGCTTTCTGCAAACAAAACACTGAGACCAATTGTTTTACTGTGTTTTTGTGTCAAAGTATGTATTATACATTTTATCTAAATGATAACTGCTACTGCCACCAAAATAAAATGAAGAAAGTAGTTAACAAAAGATAAACTGAGTCTTAGGAAGGGCTGAGGTCTAATTCTGACTGTTCTGTAGGATCTCATTTCCCCTGAAAGCACACTGCAGCTGAGCTGTTTGGCTAGCTCAGACTTCTCCTAAGCATTCCTGCCTCTCCCTCACCCTTTGGTTCCAATAAGGGTGTCTCCGATGAGCATTGTGATGCCTCAACTCTTTGCACTTGCTGGCAGCACCTTTTGCTCTGTGTGTGCATGATGTGCTTTGAACTGTCAAGGCACAGGGCCCTTTTCTGTGAGTAAAGGTACAGGGGAGCTGGGCAAGTGCAGAGCTCCTGGGGCACACTGCCTTCCTCTGTAAGGAAAGAATTCCCTTCCCTTTCCCTTTCCCTTTCCCTTTCCCTTTCCCTTTCCCTTTCCTTCTTTTCTCTAGGTTTCTAGTGATTGTTAACCAGCCCGGGAATGTACTATAAACAGATGTAAAGTTATTCAGATTCCCTAAAAACTTGGTTGGGAAACTTTATATCATTCTCTCAGTTCAGTGTTTGAGGAAGAAAAGATGGCAAAAATACATCTGAAACACAAAATACCAACATCACGCAGGAAATTATGTTCAGTCAAACTGCTAAACAGAGGCTGATGAGAGGAAAAGGAAGTTCACAACTACTCCCACTCACAGGGTTATGGGAAGCCTGAAGTCTCCTCTCTGGTTCCCCTTCTTATATTTCCCTGGCTGAAACAAAGCTAATCTGAAGTATTTTTAAATATTCGAGATATTCAAAGATCAAAAATCAAGGTATGACCATCCATTGTGCCTGGAGTGATACTGCAGGTTTTCCAAACCCATCTGTAGGGAGAGGTATATAATATATATATCACTGCCAAGCCAGAGCATCCTGCACTCCTCCTTATGCCTCCATCTTTACATTCAGATCAGGGTCTACTCCTATCTATTTACTTATTTATTTCACAATTTACAATTTATACATTAGTTTTTTATCAAGAGTAAATATGTAACATAGGCAAAAAAACCTAAATTTAAAACCTGTAACAAGGAACATCCCCATTCAGCCCATTTTTTCAAGTGGTGAAAAAACAGAGTGCATAAATCAATTGTACACCACAAATCAATTGCACACTGTCTTTAAAGAATTACAAACACAGTTATGGATTTGAATGGTAAAAATTTCATCTTACAGAGACATTACAATTGTCGCTTACATGAGGATATTCTTAGAATGAAAAGGGAGAGCTTGAAATATTTATTCTAGCAGAGTTTAAATTATTTCCATGTGAACTCTTCTGAATTGATAAGACTGCCCTTTAAAGTAATGTTAATAGAAATGTATAATTTAGAAGTCCTAAACCCACAAAATGCATGAAAAGTGTTCGGTGTCATTTGAAACTTTATATTCATCTGACTCTGAACCATCATTGGGTAAAACTGAAGTCTTGCTCTAATGATCTGGTCATTGTTTGCATTTGCTGACTTTTCTGCAAAAATATCATGTATTGCTTGAAAGTCCCACTGCAGCATTGGAACATCTAGGGAAGAGGATTGCCTCGAATTCCTTCCACTGTGCGACAGGAAAAAATATTCTTGCTAGTTCATTGTCATTTTAGCACCTGTGCAAATCTACTTCATAAACAGAAGGCAGTTCAGCTCCCTGTGCTTTACTGAGGTTATCACTGGGGCTGTAGAGTTTTTCTTGCTTGCCTGGATGCTAAACAGAACCAAAGGATTCCAGTATGACTTCCTGATCCCAGGCTCAGTTTGCTGGTGGTTGTGAGGAGATCCGTAAAATAACTGCTCTATTCAGAACCTGAACAGGTCTCTTCATCAAAAATAAGCCTGGAGCCCCAGTAACATTAACAAAGACTTCTACAGCTTCCCTTGCTAAGCTTTTAGAAGCCTCTTATGGAGTCAGAAAGGAATAATTCTTAATAAAGAATTCCTTTAACAATTCTCCTTTTTTTCCTATTCACAAATAGTTGTGAAATTCTCACATTGATTCATTATTTGAAATTGTTTTCCAGTGAGTTTATGAATAAATACTAAGGTTTCACATTTTGTCAGTTGGAAATATTAGAATTAACTCTGCCTTCACACTGTGAAGTACATTATAAAGTTGAATTGGATAACCTGAGCTGTACAAATAATCATGTATCTAAATAACATGCAGATGTTGAAGTACAGAACTTTTTTGGGGAACTAACTAACAGTCTATGTTAGTTCTGTAAGTCACCTGATCAAGCCTGAGAAACAAAATCATACTGGATAACCAGTTATGATTTGGATTTTAGCTGGGACATAAGAGTTTCATAATGCTAACAGATATTGAAAGCATAACTATAGCTGCCAAAATGTGCTTGTAAGAACAGTGAAGGATACTTCTGGGACATCCTGTGCATTCTTGGTGTTTCTTTTTTCCTTTTCCTTTTCCTTTTTTTTTTTAAAAAAAAAAAAAAAGAAAAGAAAAGCATTAGAACTGTGCATACTGATATTTTAATGGTGATATTTTAAGGGAGAGCAAACATATTCTCAAGCCACCTCTACCCTTAACTGCATTTTTCAGCATGGAATTCATTAGATTTTGTGTACACTGGGAGTGATAAAAGGGTTTTATTTTGTGGGTTTTTTCTGATGATTCTAACTCAGAAGAAGTTCAGAATGTATTTTCTGGTCTATTTAAGAAGGGCATACTTTACCTTCAGTGCTCAGGGAGTGTGTAACTTTCATGACATCTCATAAGTAGACCCCAGGAGAGATGTAGAAGATTTGGTTTTGTTTCTTATATCAGCGTGAAAATAAATGTACCTAAGAATTTATTAAAGTTTTGAAAGTCACCTGGATAAACTGAAGAGTTTATTGCAATAAACTGTATTTTTTTGCTCATGGTAACCATCTTAGCAGCTAACCAATGTTTGCAATCTTTTAAGCTGAGCTGTCACAGCCCCAGTTTTCTCTCTAGTTATCAGGCAGGTATTCAAGCTGGAATCTTTCCCATGGTTGATGTAGACTGACAGCCAATCTCACAAAAATCGTGGGAATAAGAACTTCAATAGACCATAACTGAGGTTGCCAGAGATGCTGAGTATCAAGAGCAC
The DNA here is from genome assembly GCA_013390105.1 of Tichodroma muraria. NCBI lineage: Eukaryota > Metazoa > Chordata > Aves > Passeriformes > Sittidae > Tichodroma > Tichodroma muraria. Next base: position 7,119 of record WAAG01013115.1, on the reverse strand, counting down.
AGTGTTGGTTTCAGTGAAATTTGCACCTGCTTACACCAGATTTGCACTTCTCTCCAGCAAAGAGGCCCAGCCCCTGGCTGAGCTTCCAGCCGCAGAGCTCCATGGGATGTGGCTGTTCTGCCTGCTGGGAAGGCGCTCTGGGTAGGGCCCAATGAGCTGACTGAAACACGAACCAGACATCCCAGCTGTCTTGTAATGGCCCTGGTAATTCATGTTAAGGTAAACAACTTACTTGAAATCCAGGCATTTGCTGTAACATGTGTTCCTACAGATTTGCTTACAGGCTGAAGTAGTGGCAATACAGTGTCAGGTCCAGAGACTCAGTGCAGGGCAAGTCCCTGTGCTTTCAGCCTAACCAACTGTTCCTCTCTTCTCATTGTCTGGTTCACTGCTGCTGAATCATCAATGTAACTGATAAAACAAAAGCAGGGAAGGTCATTTATAATTTTTTAGGTATGTCTAGACATTCGCTTCACTGCCAACAGACCGGAGTCAAGTCAAGTGAGCCAACAGACCGGAAGAGTTCTCCACGTGTCCCCTTAACACATCTACTTGTATTTCAGCCTGCTATATCGTTGTTGCAAACTCTCTCCACTACAGACTATCTTGAGAGCCTTGAAGTTTTCTCACAAGCCTCTGCATGCACGCAGCCCAGGCTTGTGTAGCAGGTAACATGGCCTCCTGGGGCTCGCATTACACAGGTGACATCACTGTCACTGCTACTACTGTTTACACATGACTAATATTAAAGAGCTCTTCACTGGGGGATACCATTATCTTCACTACTTGCCTATTTTCATTTTGTACAGGCTGTTCATTTTGCAAAATAAGGGACGGGAACTCAGAAGTTCCTTCTTGCAGGGCTCTTCTAACAGCAAGCCTAAAAACTGGTAACTCTTCATTCCAGAGACAGCTTCCACAAAACCTGCCTGGGAGCAGCTGGCTCCTTTCCATGCTATCCCCCATCAGTCTCTCCGAAGGATCCATTGTTATCCAGCTGAGATGATCTATCCCGTGCAATGTGCTTATTGCAATAAATCTTGAAGAGGAATGAAGTGATGCAGTAGCAGAGCTGTGGTAGTGCATTTTTTTTACTGGTATTTGCCTTGTGGTACTTTTAGACCTGTTCTGGACTACACGAGGCACAAAATTTAGGCAAGAACTCCTGCCCTCTAGAGGTTTGAGGGTCTGTTGAGGTTTGTACCTGTGAATTCTTGTAGATGTAGGATGCATTGCTTGCAAAGATGCAAGTCCACTACTTGGCTTCTTGGCTGACCAGAATGTTTATATTTCCTTCAATTCTCACTCTGTTGAAGAGAAGCCCACAGAGTAGGTCATCCTCTTGATTGAGAAACCTGCTTGAGAACGAAGTGGTGGCTGTAAGGCACCTAAAGAAGCTTTTTCTTGTGTCTGTGGGCAGGAGTGGCAATTCAGAGGTAAAAATAGACAAGTGCTAGCATTTGAACAAGCCAAGGGAGTCTCCAGGCTTAATGTAGAAGCTGACTTCTGGCCTGCTATACATACTGCCTCACTTAGCCCATTCTGTTTGTAGAGTTTTCCCAGGATTGTCATGGCATCCATCCATCCCTCCTTCATTGCAAAGGAGTGGGCATCTGGCAAATGGAGGCTCCATGGCTGTCACAGAGAACAGCAGAGCCTGTCTCGTGACTGTTATTCTCATATGCCACATCTCAGAAACAGGTAAGCCTTTCTTGCTGCTGTCTCCATCCAGAACTGTAGGGCTGTCTAAGGTCACATGCAGTGACATTTCATCCGTCTCTGCTGTCTCCTTGAGGATGAATTGTTGTATCCACCCTTTGCTCTCCCCTGCTCTCTCAACTGAAAATAAAGGAGTCTTTGTTGCTAAGTCCCACAGTCAGCCCAAAAGGACCAGAGCATGCTCTTGGGCCCCAGCCTCTTCTCTGTGTGTCAGCATGCTGGTTTTTGTAGACGTGTACATGTCTAAAGAGATCACAGGGTGATGCATCCTGCTTCGCTATGAAATACTCTGAAAAACACCGGTATTGGTGTCCCTGTTGTATTTTTTTCAAACCAGCTCTGAACCACAAGATGCATAGCAGTCAGGAGTGGAATCTCATTCATGAGAGTTTTCACGTTCCCTTAGCATCTTTATGTGCCTCTTTTTTCACCTTAGGACAGAAATGGAACGCTTCAGACCAAGGCTGAAAGTATGATATGCTGTTTTCCTGTCTGTGAAGAGAGTTTTTTCTGTGTCTTGTTTTGGTGTTCTGGTTGCTGTTGGGGTTTTGTTGTCATTATTTGTTTGCTTTTAAACCAGCAAAACCAAACTTGTGAGGTACCTACAGAAGTTTGGATCAAGGAATCCAGAACAAAAGCTGTGGTGTATGAAGATGCATGATAATGGTAGGTTCTCTCCAGCCTCTCAGTTTAGGGTGAGAAGTGAAAAGTGCCAGCTGGTGTTATTAAGTCTAGGTAACAGTACACTGAGGTTTTCTTATCTAATTTTCTTACATGTGTAGCATGTAAGAGATGGAGCAAAGGGAATTCATGGGTTTACCTGGAAGGAGCACGGTGCTCTAATATACAGTCCCATAAAATGAACAGCCTTATCGGGGTACAATTTACCTTCTCCCTGCCATGTGCAGACAACCGAAAGAAGCTTCAGCTTTCAAAAATAAGGTGGTCTCTAAGGTCAGTGTTTTGCACAAGACAAGGCAGACTTCCACTGCCTGATCAGAGACACCAGCCTCTGTGAGAAGGTGGCAAACCACACAGCTGCAGCAAAGTGTAGGAGCCCTATTTCCCGGTCAGCCTCCTTTGGTGAGGTGTTGCTGGTGGCTTTTCTTGTGGCAAATGAGAGTACAAGGTACTCTGTTGTGGTTTCTGGGCTGCTTCTCTGCTCTGTAGCTGCCAAAACCTCTTGGGGCTTTTTTCTGCATTGCTCTGTCTAAATCAACATCGTGTCATGAGATACACACTTTGTATCTGCTGATGTCAGCATGAAAAGAAGGAAATCTTCTTTTCCCTTAAAGTGTTGTAAATCAGCCCAGTAAACCAGACTATACATTATGCTTTTGTTACCGAGAGTTAAATTACAAGGAAGTGAATGGTGCATAATAATTCCCAATGTCACTGAATACTCCACTTCTCAGCAAAATAGTCTCACACAGACAGGTTTTCACTGCTTGTCCCATCACTGGGAAAGAGGCGCACTCTAGTGGCTTTTTGTAGGAAAAATTGCTGCTGGGTGCTGGCAGGGCAGCTCAAAATAGATTCATCTAAATGTGGAGAGGTTGATTATGAGAAGAAGATGTGATCAGATAAGTCATGTTATCCTAGTCCAAGATTATATTATATTTTGTGAACTAATATATCCACACAAAGACTAAGGGGTTGTTTTGTATTTATTGAAGGCATTATTAGTTAAACAGTGAGTTCGTGTTTATCATGTTTGCAGACTTATTTCAACAAGGACAACATGGTAACAAATATTTCAATTTTGAAAATAAATGTTTATTTCAGTTCCAAATTGCGTTTGGTGATAAACACTTCTAGGGCTGGGCTTTCTTCACCTGGGCTTGGTGGCTGAAGCCTGCAGAACAAATGTGCACTGCTGGTGATCCCTAAAACTAAGC
>WAAG01013110.1:2317-13733 GCA_013390105.1 Tichodroma muraria | reverse complement strand
TGATTTGTCCTTATTTAACCGTTGATTATGTGAGAATTAAGCTGGCTGGAATTAATTTTGACAGCTGAAACATTTTATGTTTCGGTAAGATTTTATAAGTAACAGAAAACTGAGAGAAGTCTGTGGCTGTACATTTGTTGTGGTAGGCATTTGTTTGATAGCAAGTCTTTCAAAATAAGCGATAGTTCTGTAAGTGATGGATACCATGCCATAGCTACTTCATTTTTCTGGCTCTTATCTTCTATCCTGTATTTACTCTTCTATATTTTCCTGTTGTCTTGCCCAAGTGTTGTTACCTGCCTTGCACAGATCTGTCAATCCTTTCTTTACACCTCTTGCACCTGGTTGTCTTAAAGAGTATCTGCTCCTGCTCTGCTTGCTCGTCATGTACAGGCCCTTCTCCTAGTCCCTTCTGTATTGGATTATGTGCAGGTGTGAGCCTTTCCTCCAGTTCTCTGCTCCTTTCCACTATTTCCAATCTCTGTGTCCCAAGAGCCCTTGTAGTTGCCAGTTATCCCTGTCTTAAGGTACTTAATTTCCTTGGTCCATTTGAAGCCTCAGTGCTGCTGTCTCCTCTGGATGTGGTCTTCATTTTACCTCATAGCTCTTGAGTCAAAGAAAACAGATCATAGTACAGCTTCTTCTCAGATCTGCTATTTTTTTTGTTGTTACTGGTGTTGTTGAAATCCCTCTGGTTATGGGGTTGTGAGTTGTGTGGGGACTGTCACTTCTTGGGTTCAGGTGATATTACATCTCTTAGGGTTGATGGCTCCCTGTGCTAGAGTGCAGCTCACTGCCTGCTAGAAAGTCCCTCAATGGCTGCTGAACTCTGTCATTTGCAGCTGGAAATTTTGCATGCTTAGCAGATGAGCTTAGATACCCCTGCAAATGCCTTTCCCTTGCGATTCTCGTTTTTTTTTTTTTCCCTTTGTGCATTTGTACAGATGCCTGCAAGTGCAAATGATACAAAGAGAAGGATATAAAATACAGATTCTTTCCATAGGGTACAGGTATCTTCCTTTAATATCTTTATAATTAAATTAGTTAATTTCTGTGTATTTTAGCTCAAAACAAAAGGATTTAAGTTCCTTAAACTGAAATACTAAGTTCAAAGCTTCTGGCAAACCTGTGGCAAATCTAACGATTCCATGGTTGCACGCCAAAAGCAATGACAATTAAAGCTATTTTTAAATTGAGCTGTATCCGTGTTGGATTATTACACAAAGCATTAGCCAAACTCCCCCCAAAAAACGGGGTCAGATAGAAGTAATTATGTTCTCCTGCTGTCTTCCTCTAAAGCTTGTAAGGTTTTGTAATGTTTTTACCGGAAACCTGAAAAGGCTGATGTTTGAAGGGTTTTTAACCATTCCTTTTACTGTCCCCGTATCTTACGCAATCTGTAGTCCCCTCTTACCAAAGTGAACTGATTTCTGGAAGTGTAGGGCCAGGGTGGATTGCTCTTCAGCAGAGTAAGATGTGAACTCCCTTGCCAAACAAATAACAAGTCAGTTTATTTAGAAGACTACAAGGTAGGTTTCTTGTTAGAAATCATAGAATAAGAGTCTCTGCTGTTGTCTCTAAGGGATTGGATTAAAACTTAAACTGGATATTACTTGTGAAAAATAACTGTCTGGGGTATACATCATTATTTTTCTTTGTTTCTACTTGATTAGCCCAATTCTGTTGACGAGTTCAAATAACCATTCTCCTGAGTAAACTTGCTTCTTTGTTTTAATGCCTGCTCTTCTAGAGAATCAGTTATCTATTTCAAATAAATAACATTACGCCGCTGTAGGTAATTCAATCAGCAAAAGTGATGAAAAATGCTTCACAGTTCTTGAAAAGATTTTTAGGCTGTTACTTAAGCCATAACAGAAGAAGTTCTCTAGTTCTAATGTAAGTCCTTCTATGTAGCTTATATAAAGTAGTAATGAATGTCCCCTCTATGTACTTCTGGACTTCGGGTGTGTGGGTTTTTTGGTTTGTTTGCTTGCTTGTTTTTTAAAAAAATACTTCCCACAGCTTTTATTTTTCTTAGCTTGAGTGATGGTTGTACTATTAAAATAGTGGATTTGAAGTTGTACATTCTGAACCCATTCTTTCTGAATAGCACCGTCAAATTTTTCCAATATTATCTGTAAAAAATTCTCTTTGGGTCTATTATTAATAGAAGAGTAGCTTTTCTTGCAACCTCACTGTGACTTTTAAATTTTTTAATTTATTTTTCTTTCAGATATAAAGCCAGCAAATGTGTTCATTACAGCTACAGGAGTAGTAAAGTTGGGAGATCTTGGACTTGGTCGATTTTTCAGCTCCAAAACCACAGCTGCACATTCTTTAGGTAAGCTTTCTCTGAGGTACAGATGTTGGACAGGTAGAGTCTTTTACGTGGTGGAGATACTGTGCCCAATCAGGAGGAAGAAGAAAAGGGTTAGGACAGCTAAAGCTGTTCTTAAGTAATAATAAAAATATGGTACTAAAGGTGTTCTTAATAAAGAAATGGTCAGCACCATGGACAAATACAGAAATGCTCTAACACTGAGGCATTACTTTCAGCATACTTTGGATATTTTTCCTCCTTTGTTTGCATAATTTAATCTACATTTGTGCTTCTGAACAAGTCTTTAAGACAATAGCGTTACCTAGAAATGCTGGAAAAAAATAAGGTCGTAATAGGGTTGAATTTTTTAAAAATTGACTTAAGCTTCATTCAGTGTTGGAAGGAATCTCCTAATTGTGTGCCTGCATCAGTGGCATTAATGACCTCCTGGTTACATGGTTTCAGAGGGCTCTCAGAGGAGCTCCCATTTTTTAAAGGGATGTTTCTCAATATAAGCTTAGGTAGTTGAGGGGAGATCAGAATTGACAAAACCAATTCCCAGATAGCTTTTTTTTTTTTTTTTTTTTTTTTTTTTTTTTTTTTTTTTATTTTTTTTTAAAACCCAGTTTTTTTTTTTTTTCTGTTCTTGTTTTTAAGTTTTCTGAAATGCTCAGTTTATTCTTTGCTAGCACACAAAATTAGCAGTGTATTAGCTCGATCCAAACAAAATTTTCATGTAATTTGCATCTTTTGAGTAGCGTGAGTACTAGGATGGTTAAGAAGCCTTTAAAGAAGAAAAACTAAATATTTGGCATATATTTTAAGTTTAAAAGTAGGTAATGGATGAATGATGGCATCTAAGAGGATCTCTGTCGAAGAGAAAAACCTTGTAAATAGAATAACATCTGCTTTAAAGAGAAATATAGGAATTAGTGTTTATAATACTGTTAAGTTGGGTTTTTTTAGATGAGAAAACATTTTTTTCCCTCACTGAAGTGTCTGTTTTTGGTGGTTGCTGAACTCAAAGCCTGTTCATTGATTGTATATTTGTCATGTTTGTACCACATTTGAGGTGTGTGTGATACATTTGTTAATAGCCAAAAATACAGTATTTTGGACAGGAAATCTATGATACCATCCTTACTTCCCTGCCCTCCAGAAAAGCCTTTGGTCACTCTTTTGTGCCTTCCAGTTTTTGCCGTGTTTGGTGCGGACTGGTAAAACCAAACCCATGAGTAACTGCTGGGGTGCTGTAGGAACCCCAGACACGGAGCGCAGTCTTGCATTAGGAGGAGGCTGAGGAGGAGTGGAGAGCCCAGGCTGGGAATGTGCTCGGGCTCCACGCTGCAGGTCAGTCAGCTGTGCCTCTGAAGATCTGCTGCAGTCACAGGGCACCGTGTGTCACCCAGAGTGCTGCTCTTCACGCTGCCCTTGTAAGCCAGCGGCCGTCTCTGGCAGCGCTGTGGGGAGGCCGGGTTGGGTTCTTGTAGGTGGGCTCTGCTCCTGCCTGCAGATGGAAGCAGGGGGTGAGGAGGGAGCTCTAAATCCTAATCTGAGGAGTAAGAGCTCATGAATAAGGCAGAGGTCAGCAGTGAGGGTGGGAGGGTAGACTTGCAATCTGAGGCACAAGTCAGGAAGTTAAAGAGGAGCAGGCTGCCTCAACCTGGGATTTTTCTTGGCTCCTGGCAGGGAAATAGTTGTGAGGGCTGAGCTGGATGTTTAAAAAAGCTGTAGACTGTGCCAGAGTTAAAAACAGTGGAAAACCCTTGAGCCCTTTAAAGTTCATCTTCTACAGATCCAAGAGTCATCCAGAGAGTGGGGGAAGGAAGGAAGGAAGGAAGGATGGCAGCTTTGTTTCTTCTGTTGGTTGCTGTGTCTTGGTAGAGGAGTTATTTCTTTTTTCCCCATCTCCTCTTTTCCCATTTCCCTCTTAATTGTGACCTAATGTCAGAATTCAGCCTAGAAAAAAGGTTTGTGTCAGCTGTTAATTTAGGCTGCAGAGGAGACAGTGACTTTCTGATACATCATGTCACTAGCAAGACCACTTGTTAAATTGATTTCTTCTGCACTTTCTGATGCTGGTTTTCTTGAAATTTCTTTCAAAGTTGTATCTTTTTATGATTCCATAAACCTTTGGTGCACGTAACCTAGTAAATTACAAACATATGTGTAGCAATTTATACTTGTTTACAGGCTTTATAAAAATTTCAGTAGCAAACTAGATTCAGGCTTTCAGAGATAAAGAAATGTAGTAAAATTTTAATTAGCTACAGCTTCTAACTGCTAATTATGAATAATACTGATTTAATTAGAATCTTTACTGATGCTCCATTTGAAACAAATGAAAAAACTGCACTGGACAGGGTTTTTTCATGTTCTTAACTCTTTCTATATAGCTTTATCAAGAATTTTCTGTTGTCCTGCCCATATCTTTTTGGAAATGGAAGACCTTTCTTACAAAACGGCAGAGGAAATGGAGGCAATTGGTATTGTTGATTTGATCTTGTTTTCAGAAGACTTTATATTTGGGCAATATGATCCAACAAAGACTTCTTACTTCTTTCCCTAGAACTGTGTTAGGGTTTTCTTGCTGCTGTTGTTTTAATGGCTGAATGCCAGGCCTTATGCTCTTTGGTGAAATGGCAATTCCAAGGCCAGCTCATGGATATATGAGTGTTTTTTTCCTTTGTTAGCCTTTCAGTGGCTGTAAAGGTAAGTCTTTTCATTTTTCAGTTACAAAAAGAATCACTTGATTTCTCTGCTGTGGCTGTGCTGTAAGGCTGCACAGTGTGCTGTCCAGGCAGGCACTGCTGCCAGCATGGGGATCCCTTCTTGCAGGGCAAAGGAGCAGATCTGCAATCTTCTGAAAATGCTCGAATGCAGAGAATCATCTGCATGGAATTCTGGTCTTCTGTGTTTTGACAACTCCTGTCATTTCTGTGATACTGCTGTCCCCAGCACAGACTATGTTATGTGAGGGATTTGGCTGTAAACTCTCACAGGTTGTGGAGAATAAAATGCCTTGTGAAAATGTGTGCAAATACTCTCCTCCCCTCTCACTTATGGGTCTCTAGTGCAGTAGAGAGTGTGCTGAGGTGGTGGTTTGCAACACCATTCTGTGAATAGAATAAACTCCACTTTAGATGCCCAGCCACACTCAGAGCCTGCACCCTCAGTGTACAGGAAGGCTGGCAAGAAAATCTGCAGCTGAGTCATTGCAGTCATCAAAGAATCTGTGTTAAAATAGCTCTTACATTTTATGTACAGAAATATGAGATCTCTTACTGTAGTTTGAAAGCTGAAGAGAAAATTGTGTTGTAATTAAACAAGGTATTTGTAGATTGACTTCTGTAGAAGGACTGTTTGCACATTGTGGGACTAGGTTGCAGAGTTATTTTGGAAAAGTGCAGTGGTTTGGGTCTTGTCCTTGAAGAAGAGCCCTTGGCTTAGACATCTCCTGTAGCTATATTAAATAAGTACAAACCCCTGAACATTATAGAATCAGTAGAGTTGGAAAGGACCTCCAAGCTGCTTGTTTGTGATGTGGTTTGTCTGTCTTCAGCATCCACATTGATCTTGTTAAGCATGTTGTATTGAACTCTATATTACAAAATTGCTGTGATCTTATGGACACGGATTCATACATAAACTATGTCTTTTGATTACTGAAATTTGGCCTCTTTAGCCCCCTTCCTGAATTGTGATAGTTATGTATGCTAGTGCATGAAATGTCAGTAATGATTATGTGGCCGTTTTAAAACTGTGGTCTGTTAAACCTGTCCTGGATGAATTCCTACATTGTTTTGTATAAGGAGATTTAACATTTACCAGGCAGATTTTTCTCCTAGCCTAAAAACGTTTGATTTGATAGCTTTTAGAGCTGGTATCTATTTTTGAACTAGTAACTATATTAGAGCAATTTACTATATTTCATTCCACTCCTTGATTCATTTGTTTAACTTTACTCAGATACATTGTGAGTTATGTTTTTTCAGGTAGTAAGATGAACTGTTGATATCATAACTCGCTTTTTTGTAACAGATTTTTTTGCCTCTGATCCTTCAAATCAGCTCCCTTCTCTGTATGAACCACCATTTCCATTATGTCCATTCCCTCTGCCAGTAGCAGGAAGCTTTCATAAGGAATCAACACTTTTTGGATCTACATCATCTTTAAAGGGAGGGAGCTCCAGAGCAGTAGCACATTCTGAGGAGACACTGTAGTTGACCCAGACCATTTTCATGGAGTTTACTGTTCAGACTTGCAGGTTATCACAGGTCTGCAAACGCAGTGAGCAGAATGCTGAAGTTACTGATTTTGTTTTTAGAAATGCAGGCACCTCAATGACTTAGCTGATTTTCTTGTATTATCCCACTTCTTGTCTCTTCAGATGAGTAGAGGAGGTCAGGAAGTTGCATATCTCTATACTCCTGGGATGCTGTATTTCACTTAACAGAAAAAAAGATCCAGGAAGGAAATAACACATAATCACACTGGTAGTTGCTTACCATCAGCACAGCTATGTCTTGAGAGTGCTCACTGTGTTAAAAGGATCATTGCAGTGCTTTCAGTAGTTCCTGAATGTCAGAATAATTAATCTTTAGTGTCATGTTCTGTTAAAAACATTTACAAGTAGTAATGATGTCTGAATCTTCAGGTTGTTTGTGTGATTCCATGAGTAACGTAACTAATTTCAGTTCCTTTCGCCAGTTGGTCATCGAGGGCTTCAGGTTGTACTGCAGTGAAGGTGTTACACTAGGCTAAACGCTGTAAAATGGTAACATTGGTTCTTGCTTTTCACTATCATCAATCTTTCACGGTCATATCAGACCCCTGATCTATCAGCAGTCTTCCCAGAGCTACTGGTTAAAATTACCTTTGCTTTTGGTAGACTATGAACCTTCAAACCTCAGTGTTTTCCGCTGCCCCCTGTGGATTCTGTGAAGCTTCTTTCTGGCACATTACTCGCTCGCTGCCAGCCACTTGTGTGATACCTCAGAGCAGCAGAGGCACTGCTGCTTTAGCCACTGAACAACCACATTACTATTAAACTTATTTCTGTTGTTAGATGAATTCTGCCAACAAAGCATCGGAATATACTAAATCACTGCTTTAATTAATGGATACAAAATGCAGCTGAAATTTTTCAGAGGCATCCAAGCTCACAAGTCCTTGGGGTGTTAAAAAATTTCAAGAGAGAAGTAAAACAGTAAGATAATAAAAATATGAAACCTGGGTCATTCCAAATGTTCAGTTGCAGTTCTAATCTTAAGATACCTGTCATTAAATGTCCATTCAAGTACCGATGTTAATACGTTAGAAAGCAGAGTTGCTTCTGGATATTTTGGTAGTTATTTTGGCATTATGATCTACGCATCTGCTTGCCTGTTGTTTCACAGGAGGAAGAGCATTCTCTGTTGTGTGTGAATGCAAACATCCTATGAGGGTACGTGTCTCCCCCACAGTTTCTTGCCTTTCTCCTTTTAAGCCGTTGCCGTTGGCAGCCTCAGTTCGGGGCTGCGCTGAGGGGCAGCAGCTGTGGCACTCTGCTTTCCCAGAGCTGCAAGTCTCCCCCAGCATGTTTAGGGGGCCAGATCCACTGGAGATCCATCCAGAGATAACACATGGGGACCTCTGCCTTTGCCTGTCTGTTACAGAAGCAGTTTATATGGGTTTTTAACATTGTTTGCCAAGGAGCAGATCAGGTGAAGTTGTGGGTTACCAGCAGCAGTGGCCTGACCTGAGATAGGGAAACCCAGAACCGCCTATCTGAGCTGGGCCCTTTAAGTAGGAAAGTAATTCTCCCTACTTTCTCCCTAAGAATGTATGACATAATTTGACATGCAGCATTTCTTAAAGGTAGGGCATATTGTCAAAGCAAAACCCTTAACTTTTGGACATTATTAGAGTAAAATTGCCTGTCTGATTACTTAAAGCTATTTAACCTGATTATTCAGATGTGGAAGTACTTATATATTCACTGTATCTCTGTTTCCAGTGTTCATAGAGATCGATTCTGAATAAGCCTCATCTATTCAGAAGAAGAGAAGTGAAACCAGATCCTTGTGTTACAGTAATATGTGAGGTTCATACCACAAAGTAGAAAGATGAGAAATTGTTGATTTTAATCGTTGATGGTGTTACAAGATGTTTGGTTTCAAAATAAAATCAACTTGAATTGACAGAAATCAGCTGGTTTTCATCACGGGGATTCAGTGCTTAAGAAAATATTCAATCAAAATTGAAATAAAAATCTGTATAGATCTGTGACTTTTTTTGCTCTTAGGCAATTGTTTTGGGGGATACAGGGAGAAAGTTCAGAAACAATGCAATAAAATTGTTACTACCATTATTTTCCATAACTTCTTTTTCTTACTGCTCTGTCATACGTGAAACTATCACTCAGCTACTTCTTTGTAATGACATTTTTCATAGAGCTGAAACATCTCTCAATATTTTTCTTTTCCAAGTAACTTGTGACACAGATGGGTAGGATTTGACTAAAATCAAGGGAAGAGATGTTCCAGAGTATTCAATATAAATGTATTCTGGGATAGTCCTAATAAATGCTGTTTTTCAAGGGCAGACATTTCCAGAGCCCACAGCTCTGAGACAGGATTAAGCTGGGACAGGCACAGGTTTGGGAGCTAAAAGCCCTTGTGAAATTTAGTCCTACAGCTGATGGCTGAGTCACTCATAAGAACCTCAGCTTCTGCTGGGCTCACTGGTTTTCCTGCCCTCATCTCTGAAGGTCCTGAATCTCTGGCTCAGTTTTAATTTCAGATGTTCAAAATAGCTGTGTTTTTTAGTTTCAAAAATCAGCTTTTTCAGATTTATATGTTCTCAAAGGAAGAACAGAACTCATGGGGGAAAAAAAAAAAAACAGCCCATGGAAGAGAATTTCTAGCTGTTGTTTCTAGCCACAGTGATAACAGTCTGGAAAAGTAGCAGGGATGTGTGTGTAGTATCTTCCCTTGGTTCTATTCAGGAGAAACAAATTACTAATGATGTTCTTTAAAAGCAGAATTTGGAACTGTTCTCGAACTGCATAGCTCTGGTAATGAGGTATGAGCAGTGAAAATAAAGCTGCATTGGATGAAATACATACCTAGTTCATGTATTTCTGTCAAATGGAAGTGTCCGAAGTATGAGCTGAAGTTTTAAGTATAGCAAAATGAGAAAGATGAAAAATATTCTTCTACCAGAAAACTGTAATTTTACTACCGCATAACAGAAATTTTCATTGAAAAATACTTGTGTTTTTTTTGCAGTTGGTACACCTTATTATATGTCTCCAGAGAGAATACACGAGAATGGTTACAACTTCAAGTCTGACATCTGGTCTCTAGGCTGTCTGCTGTATGAGGTAATAGTGATATATACAGTGAACTTAGTAGCACTCTTGTACTTCCTCCTTCCCCTGTCCCCCTCCCCTTACATAAGTATGAGAAATACATTTAATTGTGTTTTACTTGAACTTGCCTTTAACTGGGCTTGCTACAAAGATTGTACAGCAGTTTCCTGAAGATTGGGCGTGACTGAAGGATTAATAAATTAATAACAGTGAGCACATGTAAAATCGTTCTAGGTGCTTTCATGGCCTATGCTGCTTATATAATTTTGTTAATACATGCATTGCGAAGTAGTAGAACTCATTTGAATATGTAAGTAATGCGTTCAAAAACTGCAATGTAGTTATTTTAATACAAATTTTTTATTTTTATAAATGCTTTAAACCTAAGTAAAATGATGAAACATGTTTACTATGCTACTAGCATGGATGCTTAGAAAATAGTAGTTTACTGCTACTAGCATGGATGAATTCTCAATAACTTCTGCTGCCTACACATGTAATTTTTCTGTTCTTCTCCTGTGGTGGTTAAACTGCAGTTGTTTAGTTTCTCTGTTGGTCCAGTTGAGATTGGTAGGTGACACATAATTTTAAATAATACTGTATTTTGGGAAAATAAAGGTACAGGGCACGTTGAAATGGAGGCAAATGAAGGTGTGAAGAACAAGTAGGCTTTTAAAACAAATATGTCTTCCAAGTTCTTTGTGTATCATTTCTTGAAGTTAGAAGAATAAACAATTGTGTTGAATGATGCTGGGAAAAAAAATGTTTCCATCAGCAATGGCAGTGAAGTGTCCCCAGTCATGTTCCAGGTGGAAACTGATATACTCAAGTCACTTTTTGTTTACCTAAAAGAAACCTGCCTCAGTGGATCAGCAGAACTCATTTAACACATACTCAGCAGTCTCAGCACCTCCTTGTTTATTTTAGGAGTGTGTGGAAGACGTTGGCAGCCTGTTGAGGTTGGATGTTATTGCTAGGTGAATCATCCCCAGTAATATTTGTTTACTTTCTATCACTGACATGTTGCTTTGAATATTAAAAGGACAAATAGCTATATTGCAGGTCTGCAATTTACAGATGTGTGTATGGCTGTTACGTTAAATCTTGAGGATCATTCAAGCAAGGAAGTCCAGCTGATAGCAAGTATTTAGAAGTTTGAATCCTGAACTAAAACTTAATCCTGTATTGGGATTCCTCAGTACTGGCCGTGGCAGCTGCCTTGAATTTCAGTGCTCTGCTTTACACACTTGTGCAAGCCCTAAGGCAGTGTGAAGGTAGATGCGCGTTTTTCGGTGTTGCTATTTCTTGCCCCTCATTGGTTTACTTGAGGATTTTTTTAAATCTGGAAACAAACAAATAAAACCTTTGAATTATTATTATATAAAATCCCCACGGTTTAAGGTTAATTTTCCTTTTCTGTTGTATGAAATGAAATTGCTGATACGAATCAGTAGTACTTTTCTAAAGATTTTTTTAAACTGGCTGCCTTAATGCTGGTAGAGTATATTAAACACCTATGTGAATATTACATTTTTCTTTGATGTGACAGATAATCCCAAAATACCTAAATAACTCAGTTCTATTGATTACCTCAGCATCTTGAAATACCATTCTCCTTTGATTTATTTTAGAGGTTTTACCAGGATGCTATTTAAGTAGTTTTTGTTTTCCTTATTGCAAGAATAAAGTAATTATTAGGACCCTTGTAATTGATATATAGCTGCAGTGTTGGGCATTGTCTT
>WAAG01013102.1:0-22797 GCA_013390105.1 Tichodroma muraria | reverse complement strand
TTGAAAAAGTATATTTCTTGTTTAGGTTTGGGGTTTGGGAAGAAAAATTATTTAGAATGCTTGGGAAATATATAGGGAGCTTTTAATTACTATGTCCTTTCTTTTCATTACCACTTTGAATGCATTGTACTAGGGAATTTCATATTTCCTCGTAAAAAGTTGTGTGTGAACTTGAAACTTAATTGCCTTGTAATTAAAGAGGGAAGACTAAATTGTTTTAAATGGACTATTACCTGTAGATCTAATTAAATAAACTTCTGTGCAGTGACACGGACCAGTGAGAGCAGCAGATTTCAGCCTCAGTGTCTCGTAGCACCTGCAGAAGCAGCTGAGAAATTTGTAATGCACAATATACTGCAAATGCACTAAAAGCAAAGTGTTCTGCCTGGGTCTCCAGGTGCCCTTTACTCTGCTGGAGAAGTTATTCTTTTTGAGCAGGTGTGCATAAATGGCCACAGAAGTACCCAATTCAATACGTGTTTAGATCAGCAGCATAAATTATTAGTGCCAAATGACTGCCATGTTTGTAATAATTTAGATTATTCTAAAGCTAACAATTCAGTTTAAATACATTAACATGTATTTAAAACTTCTGTTATGTGCTTATGTGAATCCATTTAAAGATATGAAAGTGGAAGGATGTTCTTAAGTATCGAAATTTGGTAGTTAATAGCTTTTTTACTATNTAGTTAATAGCTTTTTTACTATTAAAGTATGAAAAGGTTGACATGCTATAAAAGTATTTATAACCAAGATAGGTTTTTTTTCCCCTTTTGAATGACCCTAGGTCTTGCCAAGGAATACATTTGGAACAGATTTGTTTACAGAACTGCCAGAAATGTAATAAATTAGAACAATCCATATTGGAGCTCCCATTGGGTTGAAAGTGATGTGTTGTAAGAAAAATTTTAACAATGCTAGAAGCAGGGTCGTGGGACTGCAAGTTCTGTCAACTGTAACTTCTGTTTTGCTGAGTTTAAGTAGTTCATGGGAATGCATCTGAAACAAAATGAGCTTTCTCTTAATATTTTGGTGCTTCTTGTCCATGAAAGTGACTTGCTGTATGGGGCAGGGTTGAAAAGCAAGTTTGCAGGAGCTTTGTTTGGAAATGTAAAATGGCTTCATTTAGGCAGATATTTGGGGGGAAAAAATATAGCTTTGTTTTCCTTCTTCAAGATAACAACAAAAAATTCAGACTTAAAAAAAATCAGTTATATCTATAAGACTTCTTTTGAATTATTTTCTTATTATATTACGGCCTGATGCAGTGGTTAAAATTAACATCCTGTTTATGTCCAAAATTCTGTTACAATGGCAGTTTGTTAATCCCAGCCCTTAAAGGGTGTTTCTTCCCTGGGTTGTGTGAAGGTCTGGATGAGTGTAGTGTGCTTCTTGCTGTCCAAGCTTACTTTCAGATACATTATATAGGATCTCATTAACAAAGAATGTGTGGAAATACTGCAGAAAAGAATAAAAAAGAAAAGGAAAAAAAATGCAATTTTTAGCTTCCATAAACATGCAGCCAATCAAATAGTTTAAAACTACTCTGAAACCTTCTGAAATCTATTTACTTGTCTGAAGTGCTTAGATGTTTGCTGTATCTCAGGTAAGAACAGATCAGGGTAATATTTTTAGCTCTAGTATGGAACAAGTTAATCAGAGCATCTTAGAATGTGTTGGAAGAGACCTCAAAGACCATCTCATTCTAAACCCCTGCCATGGGAAGGGACACCTTCCACTATCCCAGGTTATTCAAAGCCCCATCCAGCCTGGCCTTGAATGCTTCCAGGAATAAAGCATCCACAGCTTCTTTGGGCACTGATGCATCATTTAAAGGAAAAAAAAAATGCCAAGCACACAAACCCTTCCTTTTTTGCTTTTTTTATTTGGAGGGCTTGGGGTTTAGGGTTTTTTGTTCATTTTCCCGCCCATTTTGGGAAGCAAAATGAAAATTGTTTTTCAAAGAACGCTTGCAAGACAAGCAAGAGTCTTTTGTTTTTGAAGCAGTGACTGAGACAGAGGCGCTTAAACAGTTATCACTGCAAGATTTCCTGGAAAGGCTGGGAGTCAGGGGAGGTGAAGTGTAATCATTAGTCAGGCAACACTGAACATGAGCTGAAATCTCAGGATCGCTCTTGTGCCAGTACATCAGGGGTTTTCTCGTAGCAGGGAAATGAAATCCACTACCGAAAAAACACTTGAGCAATGTAAAAATAAAAATAGCTTATATTTGCAGATATCTATCAGAAGGCAGGATGTGGGCATGGGGTTAATGTGAGAGGTTGGGGATTTTGTGAGCAGGGTCACTTAGGTCTAAAGACAGAGAATGAGTGTGCAGTGCTCCCTGCCTGTTCTTGTTCAGCCGAGAGACAGGGCCAGATCTGTACGGGGAGAAGCAGAGCAGTTCAAAGGAAGGTGGTTGTATTTGCTCCAAATTGAGCAAAACAGAGCTGTTCCCTCTGCACACGTGAGCCAGGCAAAGGGACACTTGTCTCTAATTACAGTGTGCATGTGACTGTGTGTCCGTGCACCAAGCAATGCCCTGGCTTCGGTGTTGTTTTTTTCCACTTCTGTATCTTCTGAAGGATCCTGACCTAGAAACAGCCTTTCACTTCAAGTGGGAGCCGGGGATCTGCAGAATCACAGGGCACTGTCTGCTCTTACTCAGCAAAGTTTTTTATTTGGTTTATGTGCAAGAATTAAGGACTTCACAGAGTTACATGCAGAATATTTTAATAAAATACGTAGTAAAGCAATGAATTATGCCATCCTACAGGTCAGGTTAGGACATTACTTGAATTTGTGGCACATTATGGTGGATAAAGCTGGTTCTGTGTTTTCTTTTAGAGCCAAAAAGAAAAAAAAAAAAAGCCTGTGGAATGGAGAAAGATTATTTTCTTCCTTATGGCCTTCTCATTCAAGTCTTCAAGTAGTCAATCTTACTCGTGTAGTCTTATCCTGTGAACTGACTGTGCAAAAATGTCCTTTCCAGTGAGTTCATTTCGTGGAGAAACATGATTTTGTTTTAGGTATTCTATTGGTTCAGTCCTGTTTGTAGTGCTTCCATAATTACTAAGGGAAGCAGAAATATTTTAGTAACACTTCCATAGATGGCCTCTCTGTTCTCATCTGTGGTGTTTGTATAGTGCTCATGTAGACTAAACAATTAGCAGAGTGACCTTAATGGGACTTTCCAAACCTCTGCTGAAGCCTCTGGAGAGCAAAAACCATAGCTCTGTTACCAACCTGAATTTGCTGTCAGAACAACCTCACAGACAAAGCAGTTTGATCCACAGAGTGTTTAAATACAATAAAAACATAGATCTAGAAGCACCATCCTTCAGAGGCTCACTTAGAATGATTTTTTCCCGTGGAGATGGGGCCAGAATTGAATTGAACACATTGATCTATGGTTGCTTTTCCTTCAGTATAATTTAGAGTTTCGTAACTTAGCTTTGGTTTGAAAAGCTGAGTTGGTTTTGTGTCTGACTAGCTGAGCTGCCTGTAAGGGAAGGATCACAGCCTGTCCCTGGAGAAGTGAGGTGCAGTAGCCTGTCCCTGGAGAAGTGAGGTGCAGTTCTGGCCTGAAACGCAGTCGCTGAAGCTGCTGCGTCCGTGACCTCTGTGGTTTTCCCGTAACTTCCGCAAGCGCAGCGTTCAAACAACGCAGCGTGTCGTTAATCAGAGAGGGTAGGTCCTCATCGGGTGCTTACCTTGGCCCTACCAGAGCAAATGTTTGAAATGGCAGAGGCGGCCGTGTGTCCACACTGCTCTGCCTTGGTTCAGCCCCATTCCTTGAGAGTCTCACGCCGCTCAGGCGGCGCAGGGAACTTCCTCGCACGTGCTGCTAGGAACGGTGTCCCTTTCCTTGAGTGGGGAGGGGACGGGCACGGTCTGTCTGTGTGAAATAATGGCCCTTTCTCCTCTGAGGAGCAAACAGGCTGGAAAAACAATGAGATCATATGACTAGGAGAGAACCTATGCCTTTTTACAATGAGTCACCTACCAGAGAAGCAGGGTGTTTGTCTAGAGCTCAGTCCTCACTTGCAATGAGTAGGTAATTTTCGGTGCGCAGAGGTCTAAAGATGTTTAAAACTATTTCTGAATGTCTCTCCTGTATCATAAAAGCTTTTAAAAGAAACTGTAGTGGTCAAGTTAGTGATTTATACACATTTAATCATACATATGTGGCAGGTGTGAATACCCTCTTCTGTAATTAAATAAACATTATAATTTTCTTAATCTAAGTAGCTGAAAATTACTTAGAATTCCATTGTTAACCACATTGGAGAAGGGATTATTCCTTTAATTATATAATAATACTTAATAATCTTATTTCAGTTGCAGTTTTGATGTTTTTGCTTAGGTGTTTAGTATTGTCCAAGGCAGACGCACAATGCCTAATTCAGAGTGATTTTCAGTATCATTTTTGTTAATAGCACATTTTTTTTTCTTATAGTCAATGATGATAACAATGCATCTAATTATCAAAGCTTTCTGTTATTATAATTAATTTATATTCACTGTGTTTACAGGGAAAAATATTTTAGTGTGGGTGTTCCCCACTCAAAAAATGTCTTGGCTTTTGTTTACTCTTCTTTCAACATTGAGTTAAGCAGAACTGGATCAGAAATAATAACAACTTCCTCCCCTCTCAACAGGTTTCCGAAAAATAAGTCTGGACGACCTCCGAAAGGCTTACATTGTGAAAGATGTGCAGCAGTATATTCTGCATCGTTTGGACCAGGAGGAAGCCCTGAGACAACACCTCACAAAGGAAACGGCAGAAATGCTGAATCAGCTTCACATCAAAAGCAGCGGTTGCTTTTTATATCTGGAACGTGTCCTAGATGGAGTTGTGGAGAATTTTATCATGTTAAGGGAGATCCGTGATATTCCAGGAACATTAAATGGCCTCTACCTTTGGCTCTGTCAGAGACTTTTTGTGAGGAAACAGTTTGCAAAGGTCCAGCCCATCCTTAATGTGATTCTTGCAGCTTGCAGGCCCTTGACCACCACGGAATTGTATCAAGCTGTATGGACCAAAAACATGACACTGACGATGGAAGACTTCCAACGCAAGTTGGATGTCCTGTCCAAAGTCCTTGTCGATGGCCTTGGAAATACAAAAATCTTGTTTCATTACAGTTTTGCGGAGTGGTTGCTGGATGTAAAGCACTGTACGCAGAAATACCTGTGTAACGCCGCAGAGGGACACAGAATGCTGGCGATGAGTTACACCTGCCGGGCGAAGGATTTAACGCCGTTAGAAGCTCAAGAGTTTGCGTTGCATCTCATTAATTCTAATTTACAGTTGGAGACTTCAGAGCTGGCTTTGTGGATGATATGGAATGGCACACCTGTCAAAGACTCTCTGTCAACCTTAATTCCTAAAGAGCAAGAGGTGCTACAGCTGCTGGTAAAGGCTGGTGCTCACGTCAACAGCGAAGACGACCGCGCGTCTTGCATCGTCCGTCAGGCCCTGGAGAGGGAGGACTCCATCCGCACCTTGTTGGACAACGGGGCATCCGTAAACCAGTGCGATTCCAACGGGAGAACGCTCCTGACCAACGCGGCGTACAGCGGCAACCTCGACGTGGTCAACCTGCTGGTGTCGAGGGGAGCGGATCTGGAGATCGAAGACACCCACGGGCAAACCGCGCTGACCCTGGCTTCTCGGCAGGGCCACACCAAGGTGGTCAACTGCCTCATTGGCTGTGGGGCCAACGTCAACCACACGGACCACGACGGCTGGACGGCGCTGCGGTCGGCGGCGTGGGGAGGGCACACGGAGGTGGTGTCCGCGCTCCTGTACGCCGGGGTCAAAGTGGACTGCGCAGATGCTGACAGCCGGACGGCGCTGAGAGCGGCAGCGTGGGGAGGGCACGAAGATATTGTGCTGAATCTGCTCCAGCACGGGGCTGAAGTTAACAAAGCTGACAACGAGGGCAGGACGGCTCTGATCGCAGCCGCGTACATGGGGCACAAAGAGATCGTGGAGCACCTGCTGGACCACGGCGCGGAGGTGAACCACGAGGACGTGGACGGGAGGACGGCGCTGTCTGTGGCTGCGCTCTGCGTGCCGGCCAGCAAGGGGCACGCCTCGGTGGTCAGCCTCCTCATTGACCGTGGTGCCGAAGTCGACCACTGTGACAAGGATGGCATGACTCCGCTGCTGGTAGCTGCCTATGAAGGACACGTGGACGTGGTTGATCTGCTTCTGGAAGGAGGAGCTGATGTCGATCACACGGACAACAACGGCCGGACACCGCTTCTGGCAGCAGCCTCCATGGGCCACGCCTCAGTCGTGAATACTCTCTTGTTTTGGGGTGCAGCTGTTGACAGCATTGACAGTGAAGGTAGAACAGTCCTGAGCATTGCATCTGCACAGGGCAATGTTGAAGTAGTACGGACTCTGCTGGACAGGGGGCTAGACGAGAATCACAGAGACGATGCAGGCTGGACACCTCTGCACATGGCAGCTTTTGAAGGTCACAGGTTGATCTGTGAAGCTCTTATTGAACAAGGTGCTAGAACAAACGAAATTGATAATGATGGGCGGATACCTTTCATATTAGCTGCGCAGGAAGGTCACTATGATTGTGTGCAGATGTTACTGGAAAATAAATCCAACATTGATCAGAGAGGCTATGACGGGAGAAATGCTCTCCGGGTTGCTGCCTTAGAAGGTCACAGAGATATAGTTGAGCTGCTGCTCAGCCATGGAGCGGATGTGAACTACAAAGATGCTGATGGCCGGCCAACACTTTATATCCTAGCATTAGAAAACCAGCTTACAATGGCTGAGTATTTTTTAGAAAATGGTGCAAACGTCGAAGCGTGCGATGCCGAAGGAAGAACAGCGCTCCATGTTTCCTGCTGGCAGGGCCATTTGGAGATGGTGCAGGTGCTGATAACGTACCACGCTGATGTGAACGCTGCAGATAATGAGAAGAGATCCGCTTTGCAGTCTGCTGCATGGCAAGGCCACGTGAAGGTTGTGCAGCTTCTCATCGAGCATGGTGCTCTGGTTGACCACACTTGTAATCAAGGTGCTACTGGACTCTGCATTGCAGCCCAAGAGGGGCACATTGACGTTGTCCAGGTATTACTGGAGCATGGTGCTGATCCCAATCACGCTGACCAATTTGGACGCACCGCTATGCGGGTTGCAGCCAAAAATGGACACTCACAGATTATCAAATTACTGGAAAAATATGGTGCATCGACTCTGAATGGTTGCACTCCGTCTCCAGTCCACACAATGGAGCAGAAACCCTTACAATCAGTCTCCTCTAAAATGCAGTCTTTAACCATGAAATCTAATAGTTCAGGGAGTACTGGAGGAGACATGCAGCCTGGAATGCGGGGATTATCCAATGGGCCTGCACACGCCTTCAGTTCTCCTTCGGAGTCTCCCGATTCCACGGTTGACCGTCAGAAGTCATCTTTATCAAACAATTCCCTGAAGAGCTCCAAAAATTCTTCTCTCCGCACCACATCCTCGACGGCCACCGCTCAGACGGTGCCCATTGACAGTTTCCACAGCCTGTCGTTCACGGAGCAAATCCAGCAGCATTCCCTGCCACGCAGCAGAAGCAGGCAGTCCATTGTTTCCCCTTCTTCCACAACTCATTCCCTAAGTCAAAATCACAATTCACCGAGTAGCGAGTTTGAATGGAGCCAAGTAAAACCTAGCTTGAAATCAACTAAAGCGAACAAAGGGGGCAAAACAGACAACTCCAGCAAGTCTGGGTCAGCTGGAAAAAAAATAAAGCAGAGTAGTTCCTCCCAACCCAAAGTGCTAGAGTATGAAATGACTCAGTTTGATAAACGAGTACCTATTGCCAAATCTGGCACGAGCATGCCACTGAAATCAATGCCGCCAGAGCCACAGTGCAAAATTTTGGTCCCTCCAGCTCAGCAAGAAGTTGGTCGATCTCAGCAGCAGTTCCTGATTCACCAACAGAGTGGGGAGCAGAAGAAGAGAAATGGCATTATGACAAATCCAAATTACCATCTTCAGAGCAATCAGGTTTTTCTCGGCAGGGTTTCTGTCCCACGAACGGTGCAGGACAGAGGGCATCAGGATGTGTTGGAAGGCTATCCCCCCGCAGAGACAGAACTCAGCCTTAAGCAAGCCTTAAAACTTCAGATTGAAGGTAGCGACCCAAGCTTCAACTACAAGAAGGAAACACCGTTGTAAAAGGTAACTTACCTGGTCACAAAGGAACCAAATGCCTGCATTTCATTTAAAATGTGCTAAAATTGCATTTTATTATCATTTACCATCATAATTGTTTATGTGATGGACGTTAAAACCTTAACCTGGCAAGTATTTCCTTGGCTGTCATTTAAAAGCACCAGCCGTAGAGGAATTGGGTCGCTGTCGTGTTGCCTGTTGAATTCAGTCACTCAGATTGTGCTCCACTGCCTTTGATAAGTGAGTTTCATGTAGCATTGGTTTGGAATTTGTTTTTGAACATAAGGACAGATGAGAATTTCGGTTCTTGATATTTTCAGATACAGTCTTTATTTCATTATTTACAAAAATGCTCCTCTGAAAGTTTCTGAAGGTTCTTAAAAGTTATAGGCAACCACTTTTCTGAATGTGGATTTCAAGGGCGAACCATAAGTATAAAATACTATTCTAGAGCTTTGATTTTACATTTCTGCTACTGTAAAGATAATCCTCCTATAAAAGAGGTGGCTTTTCTCAGTGCAAGATTATAATTTATGTTATGCTACGAATTTTCTGACCATTCTGTTGTTCTTAATCAGTGAAGGTAATTTAGATATCTCACCTCCTCTCCAATATTGAATTTTAAACCGAAAGTAATTATATGTCTCTTTTTCAGACATGAATTGTCAGTAAGTCAGCTAAAATAGTTCTATTTTTCTCCCTCTTCTTGTTGAGGTGTACGTTTGTTAAGGTATTTGGAATGTGTTAATATGTTTTCTATTGGAATTTCAGAGAAGCAGCATCTTTATGAAATATGTGCCCACCTCTTATTGCTTGCTGGCTTATTTTTGAAAATGTTTTTTTGTGTGTGAATGAGGCAGCTCAGGCTGCTGCTCCTTAGAACAAGAATGTTCTTGCCAGTTCTGACTCAGTTCTGCTGCAGGTCATCAAAAACAGCATGTTTCTAGGATAGTTGCAGTTGGTGCAAAATCCACCCATGGAAGGTTTTCAGCTGTCAGAAACACGTAAACAGGCATTTTCCCAAAATGTCCTGGAAATTTATTTTAATGGAATACGTCTGTAGATGTAGCTGAGGTCCCTGGAGAATTGCAGAGCAACAGAATATTGTGCAGGACCCTGTTGGGTTGGTATTTTGGTTCAATCAAAATGTTTGAAAATAAAGTGTTTCAAAAACATCTTCACTAGAGCCTGAACATTTTTAAAATGCAAATTTTGCCAGAGGTTTAGATGAGCTGTGGGGCAGGAGAGCAGGAACAGGCATAGAGAGGAATCATCACGTGGGAGAGAAAAGTCCTTAAATCTTCGTAAAAGTTGCAAGGACTTCAGTTTCCCACAGTAGTACATCATGCTCAAACAGGATTAGAATTTATTTGTAATTTTTTCCTGCTTCTGTAAAACTTTAAGATGTATAATTAAGGATTGTATTTCCTAACTCTTACGTGCCTGCACCTGATGTCCATCGCTTGCTTTCATGTTATGCTTTATTGTAAATCCATTGCATGGTTCTGACGTAGAATGTGTTCATCTGACCTGACCTGTCATCAAAAGAATGGTTTTGGTGAATTTTTCCATCTTTATTGCTTCTAAAATATAAACAGCGTATAAAGAAATCTGAACATTCCACGTATAATACTAAAATTTGGCTTTGCTTTGTCTGGAACAAATGGTGTGTTACTGAAAATTCAGGGTTTCTCTCAGTGAAGTTCTTGGTTATGAAAATAGCTAAAATAATGAGATGTGGATAACCAAATGGTTCCTTTTGCTTTTCTCTTAATGCTTTCCAGAGCGTCACTTTAAAGATGGGAGTTTAGAACAGTTCTGTATGGATTATCAATTGCTTGGCACTGTAATTTGCCTCCTCTTTTGCCAGATCTCAAGCAGAAAAAACAGTAACTTCCCTGACTGGTGGATAAATGAGTCACACCAGAAATACTCCATGGGAGCACCACAGGAATGGCTTTCCTTCCCTGGCTGCTGCTACCCAGCCTGTCCAGGAAGCTCTCCTGTTGTGGGGGCCCTGTAGGTGCTTGGGATGGCAGAGAGCACAGGGAATCAGTCACAGGACTGGGGTTAGGCGGGAGACACTTTCCCTCATCAGGTTGTTGTTGTTGTGTGCTTTTGACTTTAATTAGGGATGATACAGCTCCATTTCTGACAGTACTCTTTGTGTTACAGACTATTTCAAGGCTTAATATTTTTATTTTATACTTCCAGGCCAATTCCATGATGCTGTGAACAGAAGCGCTTCTGCTCCCGATGATTTATCAGCTGGCTGGGATGAAAGCAAACAATGCTTGTTTAGTCCACCTAGAAATTCAAGAATGTGATTCCTACAGTACAGTTACCTTAATTACTGTAACGTGCCTACATTTTCAGGCTGCCTTCTCAGTATAACCCTCTGTGCTTCGAAATTTTATTTTGTGTACTTTATATTTAATACACAGAATGAGCACTTTTTTTAATTGCAGAAAGATATATGCTGTATTTCCCTGACCACAGCTGAAAATGGTAAGAGCCAGGAATTCTGATTTCCTATTCCAGATCGCTTGGTAGAGGTGCATGTGCCACAGTGAACTGTGTTATGGAAAAGGCAGTGCTTTTTGTATTTATTTTTCTGTGGCTAAAGAAAACAAGCAATGAGTTTGTCACATTTGCATTGTTGTCATGTATTGTCAGTTCCCCGTGTACTTCAAAAGGTTCCCTCCAGAATTACAAGTCTTGTAACAGTATTTTATAAATACTGTACTTGTGTGTTCTGTCTGTGTAATTGCTGTTCAGTGGTGGCAAAGAATTCGGAGTGCAACCACCTGCAGTGTCTTTGGGATTTTTAAGAGGCAAAAATCTACACTCTGGTACTACAGCACCAAATCTGGATGGCAGACTGGGACCACTGAAAGCAATAGGCAAATTTTGGACACTTGGTCTTCAATAGCCTCTGGTATTGCTACGGTGATGAGGTAACTAATATGGGTATGTCTGAGGTGCTAAAAGGTCTGATCCTGCTTTCTTGTATATCTCTATACATTAGAAACAACTCTTTCTCTTTTCCAAGGTAAAGGACTATTTTTGGGAATGTCAGTAAAGCAAACCATGAAAAATACAGACCCTTTGTGAGTGAGGCTGAGAGAATATGCAGCAAGAGTGCAGTGGAAAAGCGCAGCGACAGCGTTGCCTGGGGAGTACAGAGATTGCTGAGTTAGCCCCGTCCTGGGACAATGACTCCTTAAAGCACAAACTGGTATGAATGTGGGATGAGGCAGAGCCAGCGTGTCTCTGTACCTGGAGCACGGTTAGTCAGCAGTCAGGAGAGTCCATCTGTGGGTAATGGAACAGCTGGTTTCCTGCTCTTACAGCAGAAATATTTCACTTGTATGAAACAGAGCAAAATCAAGGTCGTTGTTGTGAAAGCGAGCAGTGTGAGTTTTTCCTTTGAATGTGCACATCTTACTTGCACAGTTCTGCAAGTGATAAAATGAAACAGGTGGGTTCTTTTCTCCTTCAAGTGCAAGCTATATTCTACTATTCACCATTACACAGCCTTGCTCTTTAGAAAATAAGCCTATTTTTGTATGCAAATATTTCTTATAAAGGCTTAGGTTCCATCTTTTTCATACTCTAATTCTGATCATTCCAGAAATAAGATGATGGAGAGCTGAGGTTATTTTTCATAGATGATTAATTAGATCCTTAAACTTTGACGAATGGCCCCTGGATGTAGATACAGTGCATATTCTGAGGCACTGAAGGGCTCCATGTCCGGTTATTGTGGTCATCTGTCATCAGAATATTTTTTTTTTTAAATCTTGCACCTCCATTCTTATTTGCTTTTTCCTAAAGGTAAAAAAAAAAAGAATCTTTTATAGTCAGGCATTCAGCACATAGCAAAATTAGATGTTAGAAGCTGACACACAGCAATATGGATTATTCTGAATGTTTCATGTATTGAATTTCTTGTCCCCGTGGGACAATTATAAAATAACAGGAGTCTGGCAGAATGGCCTTAAGAGGGTTAGTGGTTTAGAAAAGAGAAAGTACCAAAATGTTCTCAGCAAACTTGTTCCAAACCTCAAGTAGAGTACATTTGCAATACTGTGCAAGAACACGACTTTTCTTAGTGATTAGATGTATGTTTTGTTCTGTGGAAAGGGATCCCTGAATGCCAACGTTTTTTCTACTGACCTTGACTGTCATTTGGATTATATTTATTTAATTTTATTGTGTTTTTATTAATTGCACCTTGTGGACAGAGGACATAAAAATATGGCCAATTTCAGGAGGGGCCACGACTTACATATAGTCTGGTGGGTTTTGTGTGAATAGTATTTACATTTGAAACAGTCACCAGGGAAACCCTCTCTTCAAATCAGCAGAAAGTAGACCTGTCAAAAATGTTTCCAGAATGACAATTCTGCCACATTTTGAATATCCCTTTGGAAAGGGGCATGAATTGCATTAAATCATCTATTTTCTCAGAAGGTCTGTGTAATTCCACGTTGCTGTTGCCTGTGATTTTTAGCATCACCATTTGTGAGGGGTGCCAAGCAAGGTCGCTGTTCCCCCATTGTTCCCCCTGCTCTGCCCTTTCCCATCTGTAAATGGAGTGGAGGTGAGCAGAGGAGTGTAGCTGTGACTCAGCACAGCTCCTTCTGCCAGGGCAGCAGTTCTCGCCACCCAAAATCCTGAATAAAACAGGAATCCTGTTCTCTCTTCATCCCATTTCGCTGGTCCCTCCAAGGTCATCTCCACAAGACATCCAAAATTCTTGATGGGAGAGCTGGGGGAAAAGACTGTTTTGTGGACACAGATATCAATACTGTGTGCATGTGGAAAAACTCACCTGAAGAGAAATGCATTAAGAGATACCGAGGCACAATTGATGCATTTTTGTCTTCTCTGTGATCAGTATTGACAACATTACCATTTCTTTTAAACTAAAAAGGTGTTTTCCCTCCTCAGTTACTCTGCTATGCAAATGTCTGTTATGCTTAATATTCCCCATCTGAACTCCCAGTTAACTTGGTTTGCAGATAGACTGTTTTTTCCTGGAGTGGGTTGTAAATAGCCTTTAATGTACATTGAATGAATTTCACATTGTAAAATTTTTATTTTATTCCTTGTATTATATTAAGCGAAAATCCCTGTGTATATTAAAGTGCATAATAAATATATTTGCTTTTCAGCAGACATCTAACTGTTTTAATTTTTCTACCTCATTTCCTGGGACATTTCAGGAAAAGGTTATTAAACTTGATTAGCTTTCATGTAGTACTAAATGAAGCGTGATATGTGTGTCCAGTAAGCAGCCCAGGCTAGCAAACCTCAGACCCTGGCATTAATTTCTGTGACTTTGAGCATTTGCAGGAGAAGATTTGCTGCATGTCCTTCTGTTTAAAATGACCATTATATTCTGTAAATACCATGAGGGCCAATAAAATCACTATTTCAGTTGCTATAAGTTCTTAACAAGTTCAAATGGGTTTTGTTAATTATTGCCTTGATGAGTGTTTCTCTGTAGTATTTTCAGCTTAAGCGTAAGCTGTCTTACTGATGGTGGCTACTCTTTTTTCTGGAATGTGTTATTAGAAAAGGTAGGGAAGAGAAGTTTTCTGGTCCTTGCAATAATACCCTTTGGCCCTGTGATCTTGTCTCACTTCAGATTGTAAAGCCTCCATGATTTCTCTGCAGAGGGTTTTGAGTGTGAAGGAGGAAGTTTGGCTGTGCCTTCTGCAAATCGTGCTTTAGGTTTACCCCCCAGGTACTCTGGTTTATACAGATTCCAGCAGCTGGTACAGCATGGCTCGACTGATTTCTAAGATCAGGACAATGGCAAAATTGTCATTGTCTGCTGACTTGTTTTCTGTGAATTTCCGTTGATTCTCACAGCAATTATTGACCCTCTTTTGTTAAGTTCTCCGTCTGAAATAACAAAGTGTGAGCTGCGCTAATTCAGTGGCTATTTTTCATTGAAGCAAAGAATTTTCACGATTTAATCTTTGAATAAGTTCTGCTACGTTCCAGAGACAGACATTTTCTTCAGATAAGCACTGTAATAATATTTAAATAAAATTATTCAATAGCTGTTTTAATTCTCTTATTCAATGGAATATACACAATCACATTAAATAATGCTTCACATCTTCTGTGAGATCTCTGCAACAATTTGGCTTGTGTATTACATGTATTTTCCAAAAGAAAGCTGAGTTTGATTGGCACAGTAAACTGAAGCCTTTCAGTTGGAGGCCCTTGGAGAGACAACAATGAGAGTTTGGCCTTGATCTAAATCCTAATCATTTTGTGCTACAAAGAGTCACAGAAACAGGGTATGGGACTGAGAGATCTACTTGGCAAGTCATTTTGATAAAGAAGTCTCCAAATGTGTATGTTGGTAATATAAACAGATTGACCTTGAGAATTAAAATGTAATTTGCTGGTTGTGGGGACAGAATAAGGCATTGGGATCTGGTTGTTGGTTTTGTTTTTTTTATTTCCCCCAATAACTTTTTTGATGTAACAACTTTTAAGCCTGCATCTCCTAGGGAAAGGGGTTTTTTTTCTAAATACTTAGATAAGTAATAAAATTCTCTTCTCTTAGAGGGCTGTGAGCAGAGCTATTGTGTGTCTTGGTGAACATTTGGCAATCTCATGGAGAGACTCTAAAACTCAAAACTTTATCCATAAATGACAGAGTGGACCTGTCATTATGATTTATCCTGTCATTTTCCATTATGCTGGATATCCAGTTCACCATTGTGTTTTCCCCAAGAACAAAACATTCCAGTCTTGCTCCAGCTTTAATAACAGTGGGGTTGTTCTGTTGCTGTTTTTCCATGCTGCGCTTACGAAAGGCGTTGCTATTCGCCAGTAAATCCCAAAGCACTTCACAGAAAATACAGGAGCAATACTGAGATGAAGATGCATTTGCTCTGTCAGCCGCTGAACAGGCTCAAAACAACGTCGGGAAAAGCCCCTGGGCCTCTCCCAGCGCTAGGCAATTCTGCCGCCTTGAATAACCTGTTGTCTGGCGTTAGCTCATCTCCTGATTTTTATTTTTTTTTTTTCCGGTTGCTTTTTTTAGTTGCTTTTTTGTGCATTTGCAGTGCAGCTCACTGGAGGCTGTCCATGCAGCTGGGTGCTGCCAGCTCCAGCTCCTGGCCAGCTGCTGGAGCTGTGGGAGAGGAGTCAGCTCCACTCCCGAGGCTGCTCCGCCCGCAGATTCCTGCGGGGTCGGGCTGGGGACCACCGCGCTGTGTCCGGCCCGTGCTGAGCAGCGTGGCACGGGGGGAGAGCTTGCCAAGCTCGCTCTGGAGTTGTGCTCATTTTTCCTACTGCAATCGGAGCCTTAAAAAAAAAAAAAAAATTATATAGAAAAAAATTGGCTTATCCACGAGCCTCGTTGGTAGGTGAGAGTTTAGTGAGAGGCAGTACTGAGCACGCATCCATGCCTCCGTGTCCCAGTGCCAGTTTTCTGCTAATGTAACACTCTGAATTGAATGGGAGATAGAGCAGTCTGAATGTTTCTGTCTCTGCTAACATTTCATGTCTCCCCTGTGCCTTGGTTAGCTGTCAGCCTGCTGAGGAGTTTATGGGGATGCCTGTTTCTGAGGGCTGTCATTTGATGGTATTCATGGTGTGGAGAGACAAGATCCTTTTACCGGCACAGTGCTCAAAGCAGAGAAGTGTTTCAGAAGCTGGACAGGACCAAGCTGCATACCTTCCTCTCCAGCTGGACTTCTCCATCCAGGAGCAGGAGCAAAGAGCACCTGGGCCGGTGATGTGCAAGGTTTAGTTGCATGAGAAGGAAGCAGGGAGGAAAGGTTCGCGTCATCCCTGAAGTCTTCAAAACGCAGCTCACTCTTTGCCACATCTGAAAACTTTACTGCTAAAGCAAATCTTGATGTGACTAGAGGGTGCACAATTAAGAGTCCTCATTTGGCTGACGGAGCTGTTCGCCGCAGACCGGGAGCGAGGCAGAAGCGCATTCGGTCCGACCCTGTTGCAGTGTTGGCCCTGGTAACGCCATGGTTAATTCACTCTACTTGTGCTCTGCTGAGATTTCCCACAAGAGCACTGGATGGAGTTGGTTTTGAAATGCTTTTGCTAATTACTTTTTTTAACATGTGAAATTAATGAACAGAATTATTCAGGGACGTTCTTATTTACATGGGGTCAAGACTTCAGCTGTTGCAATCCACTTCCATAGCAGTATTTGAAGAGTGTGGCTCCCTTCACCTGAGGAAAGGTAGCAAAATCTCTGCCTAAATTGATGCTAAAGTGCTTTTTGGTTCTCACTGCTGGGTCATTTACATGCAGCCTATTTTATGAAAAGGGTAAGTCTTTCTCTTTGCCAGGATGGAATGATGGATTTAAGAGCAGCCATTTCAGGACACCAGAAATTCATCCAGCCCTGCAATCTGTCATTAGCAATGGCCAATGTCAGATGTGAATAGAAAGTACAACAGGGTAAATTTTCAATGATTTTTTCCTCTAAATGTTCTCTAGCTGTTTGTGGTTCAGGGATTTCCAAACCCAGAGACAATGTCTTTATCATTAATATTTTCTGTGTCAGTCAGTGTTAACTAAACCAGGAACAAGTGGTTGAGATCAAAAAAGCGCACTTTTAATATTTTTTATAAATAATATTTGTTTTTCAAGGGTAAGACTGCTGGACAATCAGCTATTGAACACAAGTTCTAAGCTGTGAGCAGATTTATACCAGGTCAACTGTATGTCCAAAAGGTCTGGAATAAATGCGGAGGAGCAGTTCATGTGAGCATTGCACAATGCAGAAAGTAAAGATCAGAAAGTAAAGACACTATTTGAGGCATAAGGATTTCCTTGCATCTGCTGAGAACCTGTTTTGCAGAAAACTAGAAGGAGCATTTCTGTGCCCCAGATCCGTGTAGGGAAGTTGGTTGATCTTTTTGCATAGAGACAAGACAATCCCAGGAACATTAGAGTTATTCTTCCCTTATCAACAACACGGACAAACTTGAATATTGATTCACTGCCTCTCCAGCTCTTAGCCAAAGCCATCAGATGCTGGTAATAGGGAATGCACACTCTCAAAAATTAGTGTTTTCCAGATTAACAGTGGGCACAAAGGGGAGCACAGGTGCAGGAGCGTACTTCCACGGTGCCGCTGTGCAGCACGGCAGGAACCAGGTGAAAGGGAAAATTACTCTAGCAGATGTCCTGTGTTTCCTAAGCTCCCAGTTTGCCGAGCCGTATCCCCAGGATGAAGCACTTTCCCTGCAGAAGTAATGACTGTGTTCGCCTTTCCAATCTGTTTTCATTTAACTCTGGGATTTTCACAGATCACATGGACAGTGACTAGAAGCTGCCAAGTAGTGCCGAGCTGCTTTAAACTTGATATTCCCCACACTCCTAATCTACTCCTTCAGAAACAAGACAGGTTTCCACAACTTAGGTAACACCATGGTCAAAGTATTCCTTGGCTCCTCCAGTTTTCCCACTCTGGCAGGACTGCTAGGTTGTGGGTACTGTGCCTCACATGGAAAAAACAGTCTCAATTTATTCTGCTCTGTTCTCATTTAGGCATCCTAATTATTGGGGGGTGGGGTGGTGCTGAGTGAGGAGATGGACAGAGAAAGGATGTATGTGGAAAAGAGGCTTGGTCTGCACATGTATGTTGCATCCCAGGAGGAGGTGTGGAATGCCTTGTTTGAGCACCCAGCTCCACGGTGGCCAGCACGGGCTAACCAGAGAGCTGCCCTTCAGTAACAAATGAGAGGTGAGCCTGGAAATCAAAGCCTTCCAGGTCACACCAGGGGCTCATTTTTGGCACATCAGAGGAGGGACTGTCAGTGCAGAGCACGGGGGCATGGCAAGGGCCGTACTAGAAAGGTTGTCCTCGAGGTGGTTATAGCACAGGATGTGAGGCATGGGAGTTGTGAGAAGAGAGCTCTGCTCACCTGCCCATGAGGTTGCTGAGGCTGACAGAAGAGGGCCTGAAAGGTTAGGTGTGGTCTAAAAGCAAGCTGGCAACAGAATCTCTTCATCCTCCTCCTGATGTAGTCTGGGCTGTCCCGTGCTTGGGAACAGCTGGTGGGAGGACTTTGGATATCAGGGCGCTGCCGTAGCCTTCGGGTAGAAAGCAGGCTAGCACAGCCTGACCCCTCCCTTCGGAGGAGGACTTTAATCCATGCATGTATTAGCTTGAAATCACATAAGGCTATTTAGGTGTGTTTCTTTCGTTCTGGGGACGTTTGCCTAAGCCTGTTGTGCAATCAAGACCAGCAGCAGCTGGCTGTGTGCAGGCAGCACCGCTGGGGCTGCAGCGTGGTCCTGCATCCCGAGCTGCAGCACTGCAGCTTTCACGGGGATAACTCCCGCCCGGGCTGGCGGCTGCCAGCGGGTTGGCTCCTCTGGGAACGAGCTGAGGGCTATTCAAAGAGCTTGAATCTCTCTCTAAACGTGCAGTGCAGCCAGGTTACGACACAGTTCATCCTCTGTTAGTTGAGGTGAATCAGGGAGTCTCCAGGTACGCTCCCTCAAACATCAGCGCTGCGGGATGCGCGTGGGAATGCCGTGCACACGCATCCACACGGAGGCCAGCGGGTTTACTGGCCCCAAGGCAACGCTGGCTTTTCCTGACCTGTGCTGGCTCCTACGGGGCGCATTCGTGCAGGCACTGAGCAGGCAGGAGGAGGTGGTTAAAGCCAGCACAGCATCCTCGGAGCCAGGACCGAGTGGAGAGACCCCGAGTGTCTCAGCCCAGCGCCAGGGCTGCGATCACCAGCACAGTGCCCGTCTCCACGTTTTTTCCCGGGGGAGGTGGCTCCACCTTCTTGGCAGGATTTCCCCTCCAGCACCAGGTTCAGAACAACAACTCTGCTCATTCTCCATAACCACTTTAATCTCCAAATAACTGTTCAGACTGAAGTTTAGTGTATAGGGAGAATCGGTTTACTTTAAGGTAATCCAAACGGGGCATGATGGGATAAATACTGCTTCACTCACTGTTACTATTTCATCTGGCAGTGGGTGAAGGATCTTCAGGAACAGCTGGCTAAAAAGGGAAAGCTACTTCACACAGCAAGAATTTCCATATTGCTTTTAAAAATTGGTTAAATAAGATGAAAGAAACTGGAGTCCCTTTCCTCCCAGCAGACTGTAGCATCTCAGAAAGAAAGATGCAATATCATGTCTGAAAATGCAGGCATAACTCCCAAATGCTTTCCCTATCTCTGTTTTTATTGCTTCAATAGCAGCTTATGAAACATTAGTGTAAAAAGACTCAAAGCATGAGTCTGAAAAGACGCAGAAAACAATAAAGTCAATCCCATGGGAACAACTGTCACTGTCCTTCAGCATTCTGTTGTTCAGTGTATAGGACAAGAAAGCCAGTCATTTATCACTTATTGATCACTTTATTATTAGGCATTAGTATAGGAGTTCTGTAGCTGAAATTCCACTGAAAGAACAGTGTTTTATTGACGAGTTCAAAAAATATGAAAAAATACTTCCAGAAAAATTTATGATTGCATTTAATCTGTGACAAATCACAGCGGAATACAGTTTGGCTGGTCCTTGGCATTAACCAGAGGCAGAGGGATTCAGGCTTCTCCACTGTACAAGAAAATGACTCACATATTCCTCTTTCATCCTAGGGGACAGATGAAAAACTGATTGCAGGCCCTCTTGCCACTATCCTTTTTTTTGCCCTTGGCCCAGTCCTGTGCTCAAGCTGGGTTTAAGGAAAATAAAAGATGTTTATGCCTAAGAGATTAAATATGCTTTGGCTGTAGCCATGAGATAGACCCAGCTGTGGCACTGTGCTGTATGCCAATCCTGAGGCATGGTGACAGGGAAAAACCTTGAGTATTTGCCCCATCCCATTTTTATGCTGTTTTTCCACTACTGGCTTTGCAGACTTTCATAAGCACAAGACTTTGGAGACTATGCTGGCAAATTGCAATCTCAATTTAAAACATATCTATATGTATGCACTCTTTTCAAGGACCTTACATCCAGTTGAAGTTTGGCCCTGTGAAATGACGTTTATAGTACAGTATTTTGATAGCTATAAATGCTGTTGAGACTCGGAGCCCAATACAACTCCAGTCATTACAGACCCAGAGAAATTGTTTTCAGGCTCGTGCCAACAAATTGTGATTAATTTCTTTGTTGTGGTGCAAGCTGGTTTCTGAACATGTTCCCCATTAGCTCTGTGAGCAGCCAGTGCAGTCACTGGTACTCTCCACAGGCCTCATCCATCCTCCCTTCCGCATCACTGCCTGCAAAATGCAGAGTGCAAAGCTCTGCATGGCTTCCTTCCCTCTATCTTTACCTCCAGACTAGAAAATGCTTCTTTTTTAGCTGCTCTGAGGAGGTATTTGGCACCAGCAAAGATGAGGGTACTGCTGTCTTTTATAGCAAATACATATATTATTATATACATAATATATTTTTATTATTATTATCATACATTGCTATATATATGAAAATAGCAGCAATTCATCTAAATTGAAACTCTTCTGTGGAAAGAAGACTCAGAGACAGCTCCAGTTTTAATTTTCTGCAACATTTGAAATCACTGAAGTGTTTTCTTTTGTGATTTTGTTACTTCAATTTTTTTCAAGTAAAACTTACAGAAGTAAAAGGCAGGCATAAAAGTGGGGGGCTTGAGATGAGCAGGCAGCACTTTCCAGCTAATTCAATGCATTTTCCTCCCCTTTAGATCTCTGGGTCAGGGTGGCTTTCAGATGTTGAGCCTGAAGTCTTTAAACACAAAATGTTTAATCCTCACCCAGCTTTAATTCTCCAGCCTTTTCACCATATGAGCTTGTAAATCTGCCCTGCACCAGGTTTTCCAAAGTGTGGGGTTTTGCCTGCTTTTAGCTCGTTTTATTCCTCAAAATCATTGGGAAGTATGAGCAAATTTCCAGTTTCTTGTTGCTCTGCTTCCTGGCTTCCCTCTGGCTGCCATCCCTCAGGGACACGGGAAGAGGCACAGACAGACATGATTTGGATTTGTGGGGAGCAGTGGTGAGGCTTAAAAGCAGGTGAGACGGCACCAGAGAGCGTGGGGGAGGAAGCTCATTTCCTCCTCTGGCATGTTTTCCCCTTGATTTAATCATTCCAAGCACCCTATGGATCTAAAACCTGAGCACGGGCGTCTTATCTGCTGAGGTGTAAGGTTTCAGAGCTTCCGCTCAGAATAAACAAAATAAAGCAGGCGTGCTTTCACAGAATATATTAGTTCATATTTTTGGAGCATTTTTGGTCAAACTGAGGGGAGTTGGGTTCATGGTCATAAAAACTCGTAGTCCTGGGACTTGGTGTGTCCAACAGGCAGGGATTATAAAGCATGATGTCTTGTCCAGGAGCAAAGTTACAAGGGGAGGTCATACATATGTAAGGGAGAGTTTTTAGGATGAGGATGGTGAAATAGGCTGCCCAGAGAGGTTGTGGAGGCCTCATCCCTGGAAAAATTCAAGGCCTGGCTTGAATGAGCAACCTGACCTAATTGAGGATGTGTCTGCCCAGTGCAGGGGGGTTGGTCCTCTCCAACCCTCACCATTCTGTCATTCTTTCATCTCAGACTGCCCAGAAAACCCATCAGGTTTATAATCCTCAAGTATTACCAAACTTCCTTTACACCCAGAGTAGCTTCATTGAAGTTGATTTTGGATTGGTGCAGTTGGAGCCATCAGTGGTGAGGTAAAGAGGAAAACTCTATTTGTAGGAAAATATTGTGTCGAACTGTGCTGACTTGATTTATAAGGACAGAAATAATGCCTTTGTTCCTCCATAAGAATGGATAATTATGTTTATTTTAATCACAGCAAACTGTTTGGAGCTGACTAGGGGAGATGATGTAGCTGCTGTGTGATCTCACTCTCCATGGTCCAAGAGTTACATTCTTTTCTCTTAAAACCTCCATCAGTACTAGCTTCTGGAAGGTTAACAAGTCTGGTAGAAGATCATACAAATTTGGCATCTAAGGCAGCTTTAATCACACTGAAAGTCATGTTGTACAGAGCTTCTGGTGCTGTTATTTACCGCACTACAATCATTTCTCTCTTCCTTAGAGCCACAACTCTGCCTGAAGTCATATCACCTACTGCTGTGATCAGATTTCACAAGTTAAGCAGAGTCACACCAGATCTGTGCATGATGGGAGCCCGTAAAAATACATCCAGTGCTGCAGGCAAAGGCAGCTGAGCCTCAGCTGGATGCTTGTGCTGCTTCTTGGGGGTCTCTCGAGATGGATTCAGAGATATTTCTGGCACACGGCATGACTGCAACGCGAAGAAAGAAGGGTGCAGGAAATGCTCCTTCTTTTTTCTGTCTCTTCAATCCCTTTTTACTTTTGTCCTCCTGTTCTCCCCATGCCTTGTGAATGAAAACTTCCTCCTGGGGTGCTCTGTAACCTCATCCTGGGGGCAGGGGTTTGTTGTGCTGCCTCCCCAGAAAGGATAAGGTGACTCTCTACCTCCCTGCTGGTGCTTCTTCATTCCTCACCACCAGCTTTTTGACAGACAGACAGACACAAATGTCACTACTAAACCAAACCTAGTTGCTAACAATGTTATTATTATTATTACTATGATTATTGTTATTATTATTGT
>WAAG01013098.1:0-13871 GCA_013390105.1 Tichodroma muraria | reverse complement strand
AAAAAAATAATAAAAAAAGAAAGTGTCAGTTTAATAGTTGCGGGTGGGGTTCGGCAGTGCCCGCGGAAGGATGCAGGGCCCGCGGGTCGGAGGCGCTTGGTGAAACTTCCCTTTGCCTATTCAAAATGACTGCGGTGATTTTGGTGTATTAATTGCGCCCGAAGCACAACACAAAATGTTCTAGCACACGCTAGAGGTCCCTCTCAGAGCTGTCAGACGTTAGGGTGTTTTCAGGTTGGGTTGTTCTTCATTATTTATTTTTCCCCGCTTTAACAGTTTGAACAAAACCGGCTGTCCCTTCAAATTCCAGCGCAGCGTGCGTTGTTCAAATAAGGGTGAAGAAAGATTTGCGACTTTCTTGTTTGTGTCCTGGTTGTTTGGGCATCAGTTAATAAACTGTGCTCTTGAAAAAAGGAGCATAAACGGTATTCATTTCATGCAGTGAAAATTAATTTATGAGTTTTGTTTGAAATAGCCTCACCGTTTGTTGTTGGAGCCAATTCCAAATTTTGTACTTGGTTTTCTCATGTGAATCCTGCCATGGAAGTAAACAGCATAAAACTTGAATAAGGATACCAGGCTATGTCTTGTGGTTTTTAAAAGAGAAACATGCAAGCAAGCAAACAGCCAAGTATTAAGATTATAAAGAGTCAATGAAGATGATGGAGGTGACTAAAAATCATTGATCCCAAGAAATTTCCATATCTAGACCGTGTTAGAGAACTAATTAGTCCCCCCAATCTTCATGTATTACAACAATATTATCACCATTTTACGGATGGAGAAACTGAGAAATAAAAAGAAGGTCACTGACTTGCCTGAAGCTATATAGCAAATAAAAGATAGATCTGGAATCAGCTAGGACAGATTTAGATCTCTTGCTGATTTGCACTGCTGTAACCATTGATTTCAGTGGAATTCTTCTGGATTTAAGTCAAGTTTGGACCTTATGTGTTCCTCTGTCCCTTAGAAGCACTGACTTAATGTAAATTCCATTTTGGCCATGTGTGAATTAAATGCAAGATTTTAGGGGGAGTATTTGGTGTACATCCATTTTTTGAAAGACAAATTACTATGAAACTTTAGGACTCAGTTGGCTTTTGATTTTATTTTTTTATCCCATTACAATTTCATTTGTCACCTCAGCATAATTCCCTAGTTGGGTTTTGATATTGTGGGTTTTTTTTAATGAACAATTTCCTCGTGTCTAGTGGAGGTTTTTTTACTGGATTCTGAGAAACGTTTCTTTACTAGATGTCTCTGAATAAAACCTTCAGTTTTATGTTGGAACACCCTAAGAATACCGTAAGATTTTGCATGAGGAAAACTTCCATTCATTGCAGATCTCACTCGGGCAGAAATGAAAAATTTCATGAACATCGTATGTCAAAATAGCCAGGCTTTCCCCTGTGTAGTGGAAAGGTTGCATGTAGAAAACTTGCTCACATAGGCTCTTTATTGGGTTATGGTAAGTTTATGTATGGAGAAAATGCAATGTGAAGGAAAATATTCACTGATCATAACAAATGTTTGTACGTTATTCAAAGTGGGGTCTCTCACAATTAACAAAATACCGAATCTGCCAGTCACAGTCAGATAGCATTTCACATGAGCCTAGCTGGGAAGGAATGATAATTTCTGCTTTCTGTATTCCAACTACTTTGGAAATATTTTCAGGATACCATAAAGCAGGCGCAGATGTACAGATTGTGGTTGTGGTGCTTTACTCTTCATTTATTAATGTGTGCTGGTATATACAAACTGCCACCACTAAAGCACAATATAAAGTTCCTGCTTTCATGTCATCAGATGAATTTAGTAAGATGCTGGTACTTCAGGGAGCTGACAGTCCCTCAATGTTTCTGACATCGCTGCAGTGAGGGTCTCACCTGGCATCCTCATGTGTGGGGAAGCAGGCATAGAATTTGGGTGTAATTAAGACTCTTCCACTCCCTCCAATTTGAGCTTGTATGTCCGAAATTGAAAGCATTTAGTTGGGAATTAGTTCCACAGAGTGCATATGGTTTGTTTAAGACCTTGTACTGGCTCCCTGGCTGAGCAGAGTTTTAAATGCCAGAGCTTTAGCCTCCTTTTTCATGTTCTGTGCAGTAAGCTACTGTGCCTCACTTGCAGTACGTGCTCAACTCTTCTCTTGTACCAGAGGAAAAATAATGTTGATCAGAAGCAAATTTTAGCGGAGATGCCTGCTGTTACTTATTTTGGATCCTTTTACGCTGTTGCAGCGGAGCCAAGTTGGATCTCCTTCCAGGAAATAAATTTAGTTAGTTGTTGGTTTTTTTTCTGACAGAAACATAATTCTTATTCTAAATGGAATCTTTTCTGTTGGTCTGTGTTGCATTTATGTTTTCTTTTTACAGCCTGGGTAAAATTCATCTCTGATACAGTGCCATTGACTTCTGTGTTGTTTCACAAGGCATTAATTTGTTTTTCTGTGTTAAAATACAGATTTCTGTTGTCCAGCTTTTCACAGAATACTTTTTTTTTTTAAGAAGTTGGGTTTTAGAAGGAGACAAATATAAAATGTGCATCTTCATTTTTATTTTGCCCGCCTTTACTACTTGTGCAGGCAGAGATCTTCCTCTACTTCTTTGGTAAATTAAGTTGAATATGTATGTTTAGAGAATGTCTATCTGCAGGAGAAGGGAGTAGCTACTATCTTCCTAGCTGATAACACCTTCAAAAAAACTCTTGACATGAAAGCCATTAGCACATTCCATATTGATGATGTATGCTGTAGCTTTAATGATCTTGAGTTCTCTAATGTTTATTTTAATCCTGCTTTTAATCCAGAAATCTAATGAACAACGTCCCATATCCAAATGAGCCCAAGCTGATGCTGTAGAAAGTTCAGTTGTAATCCCGTGTTTATGAAGTGAATGGCTCACCTGATAACCCCGTGCTGATAGCTCCTCCTCTNAAAAAAAAAAAAACTGAAAAAAAACACCTCTGAACAGCTGGGTTGCTCGAAAATGACAGGAAAAGGAGCTCTGTCTCAGACAGGTTAATGGCTCTTTCTACTTCTCGTTCTCAAAAAAGATCTTTACATCTGTGGTTGTTCCCCCTCAGCCAGCGTTTATGACTCAGTTCTGCCTCAGACCTCAGGTTCAGTATAGGCATCTATGGGTTTTCCCTGGAGTAATTCAGGATGATTTGCAGGACAGAGTCACAGGCATGTGCATCCCACTTCTGACTCTGTGATTTTTGTTCCCACACCAGCAGCCTGTTAGAGGCAACCACACTGTCTCCTACTGCTGTACTAAGCTTTGTCAGACCTCACCTGTCAGCTCTTAGTTCTCACAGATGATCTCTGAAGCCACGTCATGATTGGATCAAGCAGAAATGATGGGAGGTTGTCTCAGGCAAAATATCTCCAGCAGACAGGAGGAAATGTTTCTGCGTAAAATTTCTGCGTAAGTCACGGGTGAAACTTAATCTATAGCACAGTGTGTATCTCCGAGCATTCATCTTTGAGGAAGGTGAGCTTTAGCTGGAACCACAGCTAGAGGGATTACTGGGGAATGGACAGTCTGTCTTTTAAAGGAGATTAGAAGAGGCTTGAATGTCCTTTTTAGCAATGTGTAGTCTGCAAAGTGATATGAAAATTCCCTGTGAAGTCACACAGGTAGTGAATCCCAGAGAGGAGAGAAGTAGCTGTTCAAGCTGAATGACAATAAACGTGGGTATAAACTATGCCTGTTTAGGCAGTAGTTTCCTAGAACACTTTTGGACGCATTATCTAGAAGATGCAGCATTGAAAGCGAGACCTTAAATTTGGTAACACTCTGTTTTGTGCATGCCTTTAAAACCTGGGCTACTTGGAGAATATTTTCAAAAAGGTACCTCAGTGACCTTAGTTGTGACCAGTAGACTATAACTAAGTTTTTTTATCAACATTTCTGTCAGTGGACAATAGTTAGCTTTTTTAAAGAATATACACATGTATATACATGGTGGGGAGAGGGGGTTATATGTGTGTCAACAATCAGTTTCCATTCCCAAAAACCACTATTTATTTTGGATGTTCCTCAGATAGAAATTTGAAAAACGCCAACTGACAGAAACGTTTTTAAAAACACTGAATTTTTCACAGAAAAAAAAATAAATCAATATCTGTTTTTATAATTGGTGAAAATTTTGCAAAAGTTTTGCCAATGGGAGGAATTTCTGATTTGCTCGTCACATAGGATCCTTAGTTTATTTTCGTTCCAGCTGCAAAACTCTTTCTATAGTTCTTCATTTTTTCCAAGTTGGACCTTTAATGGTTACAGTTTTCCTATGATTTATTTAGTGGAATTCACTTTATTTTCAACACATTCTATAAGAAGGAGAGGGGAGATTTAGCAAAGGAACATGAGCAAAAAGCCCTTTTTTTCTTTTCCACACTTCCTTACAAACGTAACTTAAAAACATCCTCTCGATCATCCAGTCACCCAATTTTCAGCACGCTAA
This sequence comes from Tichodroma muraria, assembly GCA_013390105.1. Classification (NCBI taxonomy): domain Eukaryota; kingdom Metazoa; phylum Chordata; class Aves; order Passeriformes; family Sittidae; genus Tichodroma; species Tichodroma muraria. The sequence goes on along the minus strand of WAAG01013098.1, from coordinate 9,401 downwards.
TTTGCTTGCATGCCCAGTCTATAAATCCTGGTGGGGCAGGACCGTCTCCCCTCCTGCAGGAGAGCACTGCAGGTGTTGAACAATTAATAATATCTCCTTCTATCAGTGTTGCCCGGAGAGCAGGGAGAAGGGAGGAGAGGAGCGGCAGGCGTTGAGTGCAACTCCGCGTAACTGTTGGAAACTGAAGAATCCGGGGGCTGCCGAAGTAGCTGGAAGTTTACTTCCTGAGAGCGCTTTGCCTTAAAACAGCTTTGTTTCCCTCTGTGAACTGAACTCTGCGGCGGCATTCGGCGGAAGAGGCGCGTAGCGCAGCTTGCGCTTGCGGAGGGAGTACAGGTCCATCAGCGTGATGACAGAGCTGTCAGGGGAAGGAGGGAGGAGCGCCCGGCTCGCCGGGATCCAGGGAACCGAATGAAACGGGGGACTCTAGGTAAAATACCGGTGCGGGTCTCCCCAAGATGTACTGCTTTCTAAACAAGGCGAGACTCACCTAGAGGTTTAGTTTAGTGGCCTTAAGAGAGGTTGAAGGGCCATCCGTTCAGCACGGGGCACCAGTGCTGAATAATTCACGGATCGTTATCATTCCTGTAGCCCATTATGTACCCATTACACCAAATCTTTTCTGAACGCTAAAGAGAGATAATCCGTGCGCTAAGGGCCACTCACGCAAGGTAAACAGGCGTTCCTGGCTTGCCACTAACGGGCAGGCTTGACACCATTTGCCCATAGCAGCCTGTTCTAAGTGGGATGGCAGGAGAGGGGGTTGACAGGCTTAACATCTGTTCGGGAGAGGGCCTGTAGGGGTGTCAGGGCAGCTGTCCCAGCTGGTGGCCGTAGGTGAAGGCACGAAGACCAGGATGACAGGAGAAAATGAGAAGAGGCTGACTAAATCGGCAGAGGGCGATTCACACCCTGGCTATCAAAGGGAGCTCACAGATGCAAGGAAGTTAGGGAGAGCCTTGAAGACTGGTGGAAGTCCAACGGAGGAATTCAAACAGAGTCAAAAGGGAGGGCTGAGGCAGGTAGGACTCCATTCTGTGCGGACAAACAAAAGGCCAATAGGTTTATTCTAGGCATTCAAGAGATGCTGACTGATGAGATCCCGGTGGAATTTTACATGGATCTGCAGCTTGGCTCTGGAGAAAGTGGAAAGAAGCAGTGGAGTTCAAGATGGCTGCAGATGTAAGCTGAGAGACAAAATGAGAATGTGCAACCTTCCATATTCTCCACGTTTTCCTTACAGTGGCCTCTGTGGTACAAAAATACCTTGGGATTCTTGGAGGCAAAATGAGGACATGGTTTTTGCTATTAGCAGAAAACTAAATTTCTAAAGCTGGTAATGCTGTTTCAAGGAAGAGACTTCATGAGAAACCGTTAGGCAGGAGCCTACTGTTTGGGAAGAACTCTGGTCAGGAATAAAACAGTTAGCTCTTTCTCAGGAAGAGAGGTGGTTCTTCCAGGGAAAACTGTGGCTTTGAATAAGCATTTTCTTTAACTCAAAAATCTGTATTTATTACTGGCTGCATACAGTCTTTCCTTTTTTTCCTTAGTCTTCCTAAGTATTTGTACAAGTGTCCTGCAAATGAGAGTTCCACAGGTTACTGAGAGATAAGTTGTAGAGTGACATCCTTATTCATTTATAAGCTAATGCCTTTTTTAATTCCATTAGGTGCCCTCCTGTTTTATGAAGGGCATCTGATTTCTCCTTCACACCATTCATTATTTTATATACCTCAATTCCATCATCTTTTACTGTTTTCCTTTCTAAATGAAATAGTTCTGGTTTTAATCTTTTTGTTTAGAAATACCCCCACATGTCTCTAATCTTTTTTTGTTGCCTTTGGCTATCTAGTGTAGCTATCTATCACTCCCATCTTGCTTCTCACTGGATCTTTTAAAGCTAGTTCCAAAGTCATCAGCGTGAAAGAGACTGAAGGATGGTCTTGTAGTTAAAGTATATTACCAAGACTCCAAAGTTCTTCCAGATCTCCTGCCCTATGACCTTAGACTAATCACTTGGCTGCAGAGTTTCACAGTTTCCCTTTTAGTTCCAGAAAATATAATGGGGAAATCTCAAGCAAAATATATTAAGTGTTTCTTCATGTCTAGATGGAAATTATTCTAGATGCATAGCCATATTAAATGTAGTGGTTTTGGTTGTTTTTCCACGAGGCAGTTGCATGTGTGTTGAAATTTGTAGCTTCTCCCTAACTCTTTGATTGTATGGTGCTTGACTGTTTCCTATTTGTTACAGTCCTCTGATATTGGGTTCCAAACATATTCAATTAAGTAATTTCTTTTTGTTATTTTATGGTGAGCTTCATATGGAAAGTATGAGTTACTAACAATTTGGGCCAAACAGACATATGACTTTCATGATCCTTGGGGACTTGGAAAGTCAGCACAGTCCTGATGAAAGTGAAAAACAGGATCAAATTCTGACTTTTTCCATGTAGGACACAGACTGTTCCTGGGAGACACAAGGTACCCCTAACTCCCACTCATACTTCCCACATGTGGGATCTAGACCAAGGTATTGCTGGCTTGCCTCCAGTCTACCCAAACTAATTATCCACAACCTGTCAAGGCTCTTACAAGGAGCATAAGACTGGCCCATCTGGTTCCCTCTTCTGACATTTTCAGCAAGGCCTGGCCGTTACATATTTCTAGTACCTCTATCACTCTCCAAAAGCCCACATCATGTGTGGGACACCTTACTGCCAGGGTGTGTCATTTGGTGCCTCTTTTCTGGCACACAGGAGCCAGGAACACTCTGATGAGTGTACATTGCTGTCACAGCCCCACACTCCAAGGAATCTCCCAAGCACACACCTTCCCAAGTGTCATTGCTTGCTGCAAAAGGGTCATGTGTCAAGCAGAGGAAAGAGAGATCTATGAGGTGTCTAAACTATAAAACCTTTCTTTGTAAATCTTCTTGTGCCACAAAAGATGCTGAAAAAATACACTTTGATAGGATGCTATTCCAGCAGAATGACAAAAGCAAGCTGCTTAGGTATTTCTAGCACAAAACTAAGGAAAACTACATTGTTCTTTAAACTGCATTTTTTTTTTGTCTGCTTGTTTTCCCCCTAGCCCCATAGCTCCTTCTTTTTTTGCCTTGATGTCCTTCTTTCCCTTTATAAACAGATAGTCAGCTTCTGCTTTCATGACTCCCTCAGACTGCACTGTCTGCTCCTTCCACTGGTGCTTAAGCCTCTGTACATATTCCTGTGCAAGCCCCAGGAAATTTGGTGCTCTTCTGGTCTCTGTGAAAAGAAGCCAATCCTGGAAGACTCCTGATAACCCCATTCAGGTCAATAGACTTGTTTGTGTGATTAAGGATAACACATAAGGATGCTCAGGGGTGTCACAGCATCAAGAATGTTTGCAGCTTTAAAAGAGATAAAGGCTGGTTTGGATTTTGGCGGGGTTTGGAGTGCTTTGTTTCCCTTACGCCTTATAGCTGGCATTTTGTCATAGCCTTCTGCTCACTAGCATTCCCATGACACATGAACATGCTCAAGAAAAATTTCCTGTGAGAAGTCAGTGGGCTTCATTAAATTTTCAAAGTTTAGAGCTCTGATCCTCTTTGCCCCTCTCCACGGGCGGCTGGCCCTGCCAGATTCTGATTGCTTATGTGAACATTTGATAAATCTCACTGTGGACTACATTTGCTCTTTCACCCAAGCAGCCATCACACACATTTTCCTAACACTTTAAAATTATGCCTGCCAAACATTTTCTGATGTAAAGTTAAAAGCCATCTATTACTGAAGTGATTTTTCAGCCCTTGTGGGCATGTTTTTCTTTCTTTATTTTTTTTGTGTGGTTCAGATAGTTTCAAGCTCTTTTAAACAGGCTGCCAAGGGTCAGTTTCAAAAAAAAAATGCTCTTCTTTCATTTTCTCCTAAAAAGTATGGTAGTGCTAATATTTTCTTTTATGCAACTCCTTTCAAAGCTGAATTTCAGTGAACGTAATGTTGCCTTACCACCATGGTCACAGAGAACTTAATATAAAACTGGAGACTGCTGCTTCTTCTCTGTGAAGGTGTCAGTCCTGCACTTATAGCAGGAAGGAGACTTTTCCATTGACTTCTGATAGCCACAGCCAAATATGCCCCACCCCACTGTGCTGAAGTCGACACAGTCTCTGAAGTGGCCTCCACCGTGTGCAGTTGCACTTATGCCCTCTGTGCTCCTGAGACACCCAAACTGGCCATGTGGCTTGAAGGGTGAAGAACAGCTCCCACCTGGCTGCCATACTCACTCTCAGACAAGGGAGCTGGGATGGAACTGGATCAGTCATCCTGACTTGGAACACTCCCGGGTCCCTGGTCTAAGCTGGACCTGTGCGGATTTGGTTGCATCTTTGCAGCCCAGTGATCTGGTTCATTCATTCATAGCCAGGCTCTACGTGCAAACCATTTGCTCATATTCAGAGCTTTGCCTGACACCTCCCTAATTTTTACTTCCTGTACAAATCCTATTCCTCCTGTCAGTGTGTGAGCAGAAGGCAAGATGTCACTTCTTTCCTCCCTGATCCTCTTTCCTTCCCTTCTCAGTGCTCTGGGCATTTTCCATTAAATGCCTCTATTTTTCCTCTGGGTTCCAGAGCTGTGCATGGTTTTTGAAACTGATTAAAGCAGTTTGTCCTACCATGGCAGAGAGATGCTAAAGCAAAGCATGTTTGTCTCTTGGTCTTAAACCAGGATTTTTCTTACTCTTTTTTCCCAGTTTCTTGTTTAGCAAACATGGTTAAACAGGGTCATCGTGTAAAAAAACACAAAGCATTTCTTGCCTTTTTAGAGAGCACCAGCCTGATACCACACCTAGGTTTTTTCCAGAACCCTGCTAGTGCCCTTGAACTCGCTGAAGCTTGCTCCAGCATCAAATGGTCTGACCAGTCTGAATGTATCATTTCCCTTCAAAGCGCCTTGGCAGGACCTTTATTTGAAATTATATTTGTTGCTTGTTTGTGTCACAACTGCACTTCATGCAGTTTCTAGAGTGTAGAGACTTGGGTCTTGGCCAGTCCTAAAAAAAGAAGCTAACACACAATTACCCCCCCACCCTGGGAAACACAAGAAATACAGAACATCGTACAAAGCCTCCTGGGGTGCAGATAGAAGCTTAATAACTATATAACACTTAAACTGCTCTGCAATTAAAATATAATCCTTTAAATTTCCTGCATTTGGAGGGAGGAGAAGGTTGGAAAGAAGTGCAGAGGACGAGTCAGAGAAGTGAAGGCATTACAATCCTTACCCTCAACATGGAACTACTTAAGCATACCATAATTGCATCACAGAAGGTATGCATACCCTGAAACCAAAAAGGAAGCAGGAAGGCTAGGAAAAACAAACACAGCATGATGAACCAAGCAGGTAACCTTCAGGAAAAGGAAATCTAGCCCTGGCTAACCCAAAAGATACGAATGTAAACTGGCAAGGGAAAATGAAAGACAGGAAGCAGGAGGACTGAGAGGATATTTCAAATGTAAAGAGACACATTTCTACAAACAAACGAGAAATTTAAATATCTAAAACAGAATTAGGGAATTTGCTGGATCAAAGGGGCAGTTAAAAATGACAAGATACAATTATAGAGACTACATTATATCCTCCCATCAGTCTTTACCAATTGAAAATACAGTCAGTCTCTAGATATTCTATTTAATTACTGTGGATGGGTGCCTGTCAAACACTGAGGTATCAGAAGAGAAACTGCAGGATTGACATGCTAAAGTAACAAACCTCCCAGAGCAGATGGCATCAATCAAGACTGATAGCTGTTAACAAAATCATGCAAGTTTCCCTTAAAAATAGGCTATTCTGCTATACCAAAGCAATGGAACACTACATGTATTTGACTTTAAAATCAAGATCATCTCAACCAAATGAAAAAGAAAGAAATGTTGAAATATAAGTTAGCAAACTAAAAAGTCTGCTTAATGCTAAGCGTGGCTGATCCAGTAACAATGAAACATGCCTTTTATAACTTCCAAAAAAAAGTCTTGAAGATCTCAGTGATCACGCAGAAACATTTAATAGAAATTTTAAAGGAAATTTCAGAAAGTCTTTGATAATTTATCTCAGAAAATGTTTTTAAGAAAATCTAGTAATCAGGAAGTGAGATGCGAAATGCTGCCCTATATCTGTTTTACAAAACAAAGCAAGTGTTGCAGGAATGAAGAATGAAAGGTTGGCAAGGAAGGCAGTAGAATCCTTTGTTGAATTCTCACAACAATAAGGTGGGACGTATAAACATCCAAAATATCGGGAAAATTATCTGGCCCCTTGGTCACCCAGGGCGAGACAACTCTGACAAATTTGGGGACCCAAAAAAACTGAGATGGAGAGGAAGGTGGCATTAATTTTACTGCTTTGTCAACAAGGAAAGTGCCAAATATGAGAGGAAATATTTTGTCTTCTCTGCAAACACTCTCACGTTGTGAAAAAGCTCTTAAACCCTCTTATTTTCTTTGTCACGTAAGAGCAGAGCAGCAATGGAAGGGTGGTGAGACTGTGGTGCTGGAGAGGCTCCAGGCAGCACCAGAACCTGGACGGCAGTGAGAGGGGGCACCCCTAACTCAGCCAGGCTCCTCACCTGAGTGAACTGGTCTGGTCACCATGTTGAACAAGAGTTAAGCACAGAATGGACCCAAAATGCACCAAAAGAACTGGTTTGTTAAGAGAGGAGACAGAGCATATCATAAAAGTTATATAATTATATATATATATACATATATATACATATATATTATATATATATAATTATATAATTCAGTTGGGAAAATAAATTCAAACTTTCATTATGCTCTGCTACAATATTAGGAAATTTTCTGTGCAGCGGTGTTAGGTTTATAAAAAAGAAACCATGTTACTCCTGGAAGACTCAGCTTTTCTAAATTCTTGGCTAGAACTGGCTGCAGCATCACTCCTGCCTATTTCCATGTTGATTTCCCTGCCTTTGCATACTGAACCAGCGAGGACAATGACCTCACAAAGATCAGAAATGCAAAAAGAAACATAAAGCCAGAAAGTCTAAAGCTGATAAGAGGAATTATATTTTGATACTAAACAGAAACTCCCTGGTGCAGGATGAATTAGCTGACCTTTAATGGTCCCTTCCAACCCAAACTATTCTATGATTTGAAGATTCTATAACTGACAACAAATATCATTCAGCTCAGCATGGGCTGGCACAGTGAGGTTCACCCAGGTTTGGTCCTTGGGAGAGAGAAAAAAAGAAGACTGTACAAAAATGGGACTTAGTGCCATACAACAAAGCTGTGATCCAGTTTTAAGAAGAATTGTACTGGAGCCTTCATATTCTTTTTTATAAAAGTTACTAAATTTTGTAATCCAAAGGTTCTTCCCACTTCTCTTGTACATTTTTCTTCCCTTACTCCTGCAGCGATCATGTTCTGCTGCAAAAAGTGTTCAGTTTGTTATGAGTTATTTGAAATTTTGTCAGTCCTGGAGTGGGCAAGAAAGAAATGGAGAGATGTTTGAATAAAGAGAAATCCTCGTTTATAGAGATGAATAGGACATGATTAAAGCAGTGAATAAATTCCTTTCATCTCACACCAAATACAGTATTTGTGGGATGTCAGGATTATGAGTTTCTTGTGAATGACTGAAGTTCAAAATACTCCTATCTGTAATTTTGCAGCTAGTGGCACTTCAGGGTCCAGAAGTCACCAGAGGAAATTACAGAGAGGGAAATAATTTAGTGAAGAAACTTAAAGTTTATTATGACACAAATCATAGTAGAGAAAGGGAAGATCAATTTAGTTCCAACATACAGTACATGCTTTAGTCTGCAAGCTAAGAAATACTCATATGAAGCCTCTCTGCCTAAACTGATCTACAAATAAAATCCATTTAATTCCCCCACCTTTCCCTGGCAAAGAGTAACATTACAGGTAAAATGGTAGATACCTTCAGGGTGATATTACCAACACTGAATTTTTTATTATCCAAAACAAAACAAAACAAAAAAAAAGAAGATTGTACTTTGTTCTTCTTAATCAGTATCCCCAGTGGATGCTTCTGATCTTCTCTAACAGAGTATTTTAGAAGAAACTGCATTTGAAAGCCCAGGATTTGACTTTTGTTTTTTATAGCAGCGCTGATAATCTTAAGTGCAACATTGCTAAACCCTGAGAGTGCCAAGATTACAGGCTTTAGAGGCTGCCAGAAAATACAAGGCATTAAATACCCAATGCCTTCCCACAAACTCTTTTACAGACTCCTGGGCTAACACCTCTTGCTTCGTGTACATGAGAAGGGGAAGGAGGAAAGTGAAAAGCCACATCGCATCGTTAACTGTTCTCAAGCACACGCTGTGTAATCTCCATAGCTCAATGCACGTCTTTAAATATATTCTGGGATTAGTGAATGTGGCATTCTTATCTGCCAGTCACAAAATAGCAATTTGCAAGCTGCTCTGAGCATCCCTGCCTGTGCCAGGGTTTCGTGGAGGTAGTCAGAACCTCACAGGATTAGCTGGACAAAAATGACTGTATTTAGCTATGCATACGGAGTTCCCCTGTTTCCTTGGTTATCTAGTACATTTACAAATAGATGTTCTACTGAAGGCATTTTCAAGTGTTATCAATAACTTCTTCAATCCATAAACTGATCACAGAGCAGGGTAAAACTGATTGCTAGATAGAAAGCACAACTACATCCCAGTAGACTGGCAAACAGAACAGCAGGAGTCACTGTCCTGAGGCACAGAAATGAATACCAAGGTCTGTCCAGAAGTTAAAACAGAGCAGGTGGAACATTCCCTAGTCACTCACAGGGAAGGACATGGTTGCTTGGTGCACCACGCATTTGTGAGTGGTGGGAAGATTATGAGCAGACAGTAAAACAAGAAGTATTTTTGTGCTCTGTTCTTAGTGAAATGAAAAAAACAAGTTCCCAAAAGAAAGAGTCAGCCATAGAAGTTGTGGATTTGTTTTCACTGCTCAGATTTCTTTTTCTTTTGCTATGAGCAGATGACAGCAAAGGTTAATTTAAAATGATTATTTGAATAGAATAACCACAAATTAATATAATGGTAGTAATGATATTGGCCACCTATCCTGTTGCATTTTTTATCAACAGATTTCAAAGTTTATAAAAAAAGAGGTGCTTTACTTTGGATGCATTTTCCAGAGAGGGAAACTGCTGCACAAAAGATGAAGTGACCTATCCAAATTCAGCCAGGAGGCAATTGGCTGAGTCAGGAATAGAAACCAGAGTGCCAGTCCAGTGAGGAAGGCATTCTAAAACAAATGGAACCAAGAAGAAATGGGAACAATGTCCCCATGTTTCAGCAGTGAGAAGTGCCAGCTGCCTTATCCACCATTTCTTTACAATATTAACACACACTCTTTTTTTTCTTTTTTT
>WAAG01013068.1:219-20885 GCA_013390105.1 Tichodroma muraria | reverse complement strand
ATGGACACTATGAGATGCTGAGGAAACTGGGCAATGAACTGGACTGAAAAGGAAATTGTTGAACTGAGCTGTTGCTGTTAGATGAGTTTTGAGAACAGCATTATTTAAATTAATGAGATTCACAGCTGACTAATGCTAACACCGCTTTCCACCTCTGTTCCTTATTGCTGAAAATAATTTTCCAAGAAAAAGACCAGGTTCAAACAACATTGATTATATTTCAGAAAAACATATCACAAATAATTGCATAATATCACTAAGAGTCTTATGGGGTTTTTGTATGTAAATGTTTTTCTTGCTTTAAAATATCTGATTAGATTTTCTCTTTTTACAACCATTTTTACCTTCGTCTATCTCCACTGGCGATACATTTAATTTAATCCAATACACAAGGAGGATATGTTTTCTTAAAAAATACCAAACATAAATTTTTGTGGCTTTTGTTCTTATTTGTGTTGTGGGGGTTTTTTTCAGTGTGACCTTGTTCTTCCGTGGTATCTCCACCTCTACAGAAAATATTCACCACTATTGGATTCATTCCTCATACTTCTAGTTGTACTAAAGATTATCTTTTTTAGAAGACCAGCAAATGGGTTCAGTTTTGTTTAATAGCCTAGTAGGAGTGGGAGTACCTTAGCAGCAAGAGTATCACCCAAAAAACAATTTAGTGTTTCATCAGACGATACCAACTGTAGGTGATAACTAGAAACTGGAATAGGTTTTCATTCTATGTTAGTGTGTACATCCTAAATTACAGCAATCAGACTAGATGAGACTGAAGCTATCATGAGAACAAGTCTAGCTGTTCATCTCTACTTGTTTTTATCTACAGCAGAAGGCTGCAGCATCAGCTGTCTGCTCTTTCTCACACAAATTAATCCTGCTGCCTGTAATGAGCTCCAGTGTCACTGGAAGGAGATCCAGGTCACTGTACATAGCACCTGGATCAAATCACTCCATGCAACCCAGCAAGTTCTCCCTAAAACAGATTGGAAGCTGAGTATTTCTCTTTATGGGCCTGGAGTCCCCATTCATTATTAGTTCAATGCATTTTCAGAGGGTGGAAAAAGAAACCTTAAGAATATATATCCCAAGAATCTATAACAGCTTGTTTTTTTGGATTATGATTAGCTCAATAGAAATCCTGTCTTACATAAATATACTTTAAATGACCATACAAAATTAAATATAATTCCTGGAGACAAAAATAGGGTTTTTTTATCCTCTTTCCTCTCTATTCTTCTGGAGCTCTTCTTCCCCTCACTCTATGATGTGGTTGTGTCAGAATCAATGATCTACTTGCAGATAAAAGGACAATTTTTTACTCAGCATTGAGTAGATTTATACTGCTTTCAATTGTATTTAGTATTCTTTTTAAGTTGCAGGGGTTTTTTTATGTGGACAGAAAACTTTAGATAACTGCTTTGAAGATAATTCCCATATCAAGCGGAAAGCACAAAAGATGACTGAAGTTCAAAACTTTCAAAGTTCCAACTTTGGGAAGATAGAAGAGCCCACTCTTTCCAACACAGGGACCTCCAGGTTGTTCAGAAACACCCATATTTAGCTCATTTCCTTTCTCGAGTTTCATACTTCTCAACCTCTACCTTTGCTTGGGGTTCCTTGACCTGGTTCACATCCAAAGTCCTCTGGTCAGCCAAACACAGATTGTAGTTTTATTTCTTTTCCCTCATTTCTGTAACAAAGGCTTAATTTTAAGTTATCCACTCCCTATACACCCATTTGTAACATGTTCCTGTGTGTTCTAAATGCACTTTTACCTGCCTTTCTAGGGACGTATCTCCGGGCTTTTATAAAGAAAGTGAAATTCAACCCTTTTACAAATGAATGGATGGCACCTTGGAAGTTGTATTCCTGCCATTTTATTCAAAGGAACAAAATGTGTCGGTTTAAAAAATGCTTAAGGGCGATGGGCAGGACCACAGCACAATGTAGATACAAACTTTCCAGCACTTGATGTAAATTTCGGGTTGAACCCTCCAAGGTGCTTGTGTCACAAGATCATTATTTGTTGTGATTTGGGCTACTTAAATGCGCATCACACTTTGATATCTCTGAAGTCACTTCTGGTTTACCGCAATTAGAAGACCATCACTTGCTTCGGGGTATTATTTGATTAAATTTAAGACCAGTTTGAACTCAAGTCAGCAGGAACACACACGTGCTTACTACTGAGCACAGTTGTCAGCAGAAGAACTCAGTGAAAGTTCTTAGGAAGGACCTAATAAAGATGTTTTGATCATGTTTCATGTAACAAAAGGTTTGCTTGACCCTTATCCGTTCTAAGGTAACAGTTTGCTGAGAGATTTAAGTACAAATTCCAAAATTTGAAGCAATTCGCCATGAAGCTGAAATAGAGATTGTGTCTTGAGTCAAAACTGCTGTGTATCTTAAATGAATGCAAGCTGCTAAATAACATAATACTGGAATTTTAAGATCGATGGTTTAGTGACAGAACTCGTGGGCGGAAGTCAGCTGTAGTAGCCTGACCCGTACCAAAACTAAGCTGCTGGAAATTCAGGCAAGCTCAAAAGTCACTTTTGTTAAATTATCTTGAACAAAAAAAGTTTGTTTCCGCCCTGCTTTTGTATCAGTAGGAACTCCGGTGCTCTGCCAGGGGGGAGAGCCACGGTTCATTCAGCTCCCGAAGTAAGGCAGATTAGAAAAGCGTCTGGCTGTAGAACCTTGAGAAGTTTCTCCGATCACCTGCAAAGCGATCCTCCATCCCGTGAAGACAATCACGTTTAAAATTAAATGTATCCGCATTAACACCCCGGATCTTGCCTGGGAATTGTAAATTTGCACTCCTATCTACCAGTTAAACAGTGCATTTGTTAAACGGCGATGCAGTTTACCCTGCCTTTCAGAGGCAGGAGTTCCCTGCTGGCGGACGCCTCGGCGGGGCGAATCCTGCTAGTGCAAGATGAGATCATTAAAGCGATGCACGCNCTTTCTTTCCTTCCTTCTTTCTTTTTCTTCCTTCCTTTCTTTCTTTCTTTCTTTCTTTCTTTCTTTCTTTCTTTCTGTCTGTCTGTCTGTCTTTCTTTTCTTTCTTTTCTTTCTTTTCTTTCTTTCTTTTCTTTCTTTTCTTTCTTTTCTTTCTTTTCTTTCTTTCTTTTCTTTCTTTTCTTTCTTTTCTTTCTTTTCTTTCTTTTCTTTCTTTCTTTTCTTTCCCTTTTTTCCTTCCTTCCTCTTTTCCTTCCTTCCTTCCTTCCTTTTTTCCTTCCTTCCTTCCTTCCTTCCTTCCTTCCTGTCTTTCTTTTTTCCCCACGCCCAAAGTGAGGCACACTTGCGGTGGCTCTGCAGGAAGCCCTTCCAGCGCAGCCTGGCACTGCCCCGCTCCCGTGCGGCGCTGGCGGGGCCGGAGCCCGGGGGTCTCTGGCTGCCGCGGGCAGCCCCCACTGCTGATCGCGATAAACCCGCGTGTCCCGCCCGACACCGAGCCCCACGGCTCCTCCCCGCCTGACGGAACATTTCATTTCACAGATAAACCCAACGGCCCGCTCTGCCCCGACTCATGACTCACATCTTCCTAAACGCTCCGCTGAAGTTTGTTTACAGCGCTGGCGCTTGCTACATCAGGGCAAGGAGGGCTCTGTGTTTCCTTTTTTTTTTTTTTTTTTTTTTAAAAGCAAATACAACTGACAAAACTGTCAACTCTTTTTATTGTTTTCAGCTTGTATAAACAGAATTAGGCTGCAGGGAGTCTATTAATAAAGTCCTACACAACAAAACCATTCACAATCTTCAAGGCATGTTTTAATCTCCCAGGAAAAAGTCAATTTTATTTAGAATAAACTAGTAAAGAATGGAGATTACTCCAGGGAATTAGTCTTTAAAGTATGATGGAGAAATATAGATTTTCTTCTCTATAGGAATATGATGTTGCAATGCATATAAAATGTGCCATAACAATTACATAAAGGCTTCTTTCAAATTTCCAGGCTCATTAGCCCTATAGCTTTCTAGAAACAAGTACTTCTAGGGAGGGGGGAAAAAAGGAAGGAAAAAAAAAAAAAGGCATGCAATTATAGAGACAAATATCTGGCAGAAAAAGCTCAGAGTCTTGAATAAGTTCCACTGCACTAATGAACCACTCCACCAAATCCCAGGAGGTCAAAATATGTTTTGTGTGTGACTCCAGTGCAGGAGAAGCAACCTTGTGCCCTCGCTTTCCATTTCTATGGCATCTCCAAACTGTCACAAAGGGATCAATGCAGAGGGTGAAGTTATATTAATACAAGTTAAATGGCCACCTGGAATACAGCTGCCAAGACCTTCACTCACAGATGGTGACACTTTGTCATGGAGGCTGAATCTGGACAAATAACCCAAAGATCACAAATTCTGCTTTTGGTTATACCTGTGCTGCTCTGCAGCTGAGAGTCTCTTCATCAGCTACGGCAGAGACAATGAAGCTGTTTTTACTCAACACAGAATCTGAGACATTTCCACTCCAGTATAGACACTGCTGGGTTTTTAGCGTTTATAGCTTGGAGAACTCAGAATGACTTCCAAGTCCTGACACTCTGCATTTACTTGTTAACAGGGTCAGGATTTCACTTTTACCTCTGGTCTTTATTTCTCTTAGCCACATAAGTGAGGCCTGAACTCTGTGCTTATTATTCCCACAGCAAAAATTTGAAGACCCTTTTGTGTCACTGAGAAACAAACAGTATAAGGCTGTACCACAGGCAAAACCACTTCTCAGATCTTTACACTCTTTAACTGTTTATGCCCCAAGATCTTAATCAAGTATCTGTTAAAGCCTTGTCCTAACAATTAATTAGGGAAAACTATAGTTTGTATTTTGCAGAAACTACAGAACCGTAAGTGCAGAGACAGCTGTACAGTTAGAAGGAAGGGTTTAGTGGCTGCTGGAGCTCATGTACACTTTCTAAAGACATTTAGCTTGCTTTTTTTCAGATGAAGAAGCAATCTAAAATCTCAAGCCTGAATACTCCATGACTCTCAGAAATTGCTTTTTAGCAGTCACAGCCACTTTAGGCAGAAGGTGATCTTGTATCTGAGCTAGGAGAAAAGCTCTGATCCAGAGTGCAGCTGAATTTTGTAACTTTTTTGTCTTTATAAAATTCTGTTATATTCATGAATATTTAACAGTTAAAATATTATTAGTATGGCACAAACATTCTTCCAGCCTACAAATTGTTATATTCTGCCTCTGATTATACTTTAATTTGATTTTGCTCCAAAGCAAAGTTATTTTCGTGTCTATTTTTGCAGAGAATTCAGTTTTCTAGTGGAACTAACCTCTCCTCCATCTGTAGAAAATATTTGTTGGCCTTACTGATGGCAGGACCTTTCGCATTAAGGTTACATTAATTAATAATTCAGCTAATTTTGGCGTAAATGGCCTGCACTAGAATAAAACCAAGAGATGGCTTGTGTGGTCTGAGACCCGGCTGATCCGAGTGTCTCAAACTCGCATGGAAGGGTTTGATCTGATAGTTACGTCACTGGGGAGGGGGGAGAAAAGCTCGCAGAGTGTTCATCAGAAGATTCTGCGACGTTGTGCCTGTGGGTATGGGTGCAAAGCCAGCAGTGCGGCACAGGCACGCCGCGGAGCGAAGGTGGTAGCGCTGCCACAGCTCTGCTCTAACCGCGCACCAGGGGCTCCGCTTACGCTGTCTCGCCTGCAGCGCTTCAACACCCGCTGCCTTCCGTCCTCCTCCTTCATCCCAACTCCCCTATTCTTTGTTGTAGGAAATAACAACCCAGACAACGGCAATGTCTCTTTTCCTTATTGGTAAACACTCTCTGGGCACATCTGCAGTGATGATGATAAGGCAGAGGTCTGCTTTCAAATGGGAAAAACAGAATGTCAGTTTACATAATGGCCAGAAAACAAGAGAAAGAACCTACATGCTCGAGCAGCAAGCCTGTTTCTATCTTGCTTCATTGTCTTAACAGGATTCTTATTGTGTTTATATTTAGAGACATGGGAAACTGTGCTAGCCATGCTCCCCATTGTTACTTAACCTCAAACAACCTATATAACACGCTGTCCATTAAGGAACCTGAATGTAGACGCTAATCAAGGTGGTTAAACAAGATATAGGAAAATAAAGCTCAGTGCTTCCTCCTTGTTTGGGAAAAAACAAACAGGAAGGCTCCCTCTTACACTCACCTCAGCAGAAAAGAGGGAGGGAGAGCTTGTTTTCACAGGCTCACAGATTATTTTAGCTCTCTGTTGTGCACCTGTTTGGTTTTTCATCATTCGTGCTGACAATAAATGTATAGAAACACTTCAACAACTTAAATCCCAAATGGAAAATTCTTTACTTTTTAGGAATAGTGTTTATTAGAAATCCATGTTTAAGATTGACAGTGGAAACCTGACATAACTAAGACAGCAAAGACTGTGACTGGTTAATCATCAGAAAGTTGCTTTTGATAACCTGTTAGTGCTTGGGGACGCTTGACTGAATGTTTAATAGCAAATGAAACATTACCAAAAACTCAAATACATATAACCAATACTAAATGGAATGCAATGTTCCTAATGACAACAGAGACTTGATTGCTAAGAGTTAATGATTCCAACTCGTAGACACCAGTGTTGAAGAGAACTAGAAGTGGCAACTGAGTCTGAAATTCTGAATGCAAATCCATTTTACACATAGAAAATATTTACAATGACTCCTGGTTAAAAATTTTCATTATTTAAACAGCACATTTCAGTCTTACTTTTTCTTCAGAAGCCACAATATGTGGGCTTTCAAATAAGCCAAGGATGACAATCCTACAAAATCATCCACAGATGACATTCTACAAAATCAGCCAAAGATGACAATCATAAATCCTTTAAAGTTTTAAATTAACAAATTTATATAGAGAGCTTTCACTTCTTTCTGTGTTTTGTCTTGTCCTAATCATAACATCTGAGGTTTGTCAATAAGTCCTGGGGTTTCTTACAGAAACATTTGAACTTTGGACATGGAATTAAATATAAAGTCTTAGCAGTCCCTGGCATATACCAGAGAGACAAGCTCATCAGAAAGAGATCAATTCTCTTTTTCCATTGATTTGGCCCTGGTGCATGTCAGGCTGTGACGGTGCCCCATCAGGCGTGCCTGACTAGGTAAGAGCCCGAAGGCAAGGCTGCTCAGCACTATCCCTTAGTAAATATATTTCCTTGGTGATCACACTTCTTACTATCTTGTCACCCAGTCATCAAATATGAGACGGGTGTAAAGAGAGTGTAAAGGCTGTGGTTCTTTCTTACTTCTACTTTCACCTTCCAATACCTCTGGAATCCTGTGCAAAGATTAAAAGGAAAAGCAGGAAAGGAAAGCGGGAGGCATGCAGAAGGAACAGCAGTCTCCGGGAGGAGCTCAGGGAACAAGAGATCCTTCATGGCACCTTTCTGCACCACGTGCAAGGAGAGAACCCTTTCCTGTCCTGGTTTTGTTTCTCTACTGCTCAGGTTTCACACATGTACCATACCCAGTACATCCTGGATTTAGTGCTAGAGATGAAAACAAACTGATCTCTGGGTGCAAGGTCAAAGGCCAGCCTCATTGGGAACGGCTGCAGTAGGATTTCAGCGAGATTTCAGAATGAGAAATCCCTTTACCACGCTTTTATTTAATTGTCCTCACTGCTTTCTCCTCCCCCATTAGAGTCTCCCTTTCTTTCAGGTGGTGGCACTGCTGCACCATTTGTGGTGCTCAGCACAGCTTCCTCTGCCAGATTTCAGAGTGTATCTTAACAAGTAATTAGAGCAATTTTCACTAGCTCATGCTGTCGGCTCTCCAGCTCCTGCATGATCCAAATGGCTCTCAGGGGATGTTACATTATGGTTGGTTTGTTATTGTTTGTTCCAGGCCAGTGCCACTAGACAAAAGCGTTATAAAACCGGTGAGTGGTATTAATCACAATTTCTTAGATGCCTATGTCTGCAATGTCCCTATTCTCACTTTCCCTTTTTTTTGCTTAGCTCTCATTTTGAAAGAACAATTAGGATGTGATGTACAGTCTCCTGTGCCATATAGGAGCACAGCAATAGGCTCAAATATTTATAAGGTTAGATAAAAAAGTAGGAGACAAAAACAAGCATTGCATTTCAGCAACTCCCCCCCTTTGTTAGGAATGACTGGATTAGTACCCGAGAACTTCCTTGCAAACAGCCAGAATCCCACCAGCTTCGAGTATTTCAAGCCCCTAAATTCAACTGAAGCTTAACGACTTATCTATTGTGTGTCTCCAGCTCTAACTTGACTTCAGCATACAATGCAGAATGTCCCCTGCTGTGCAGCCCCAAAACAAGCCCCTTTGAAAATAGCATTTATTTCAATTCAGTTAATCCTTATCATTTCAAAATTCTAATGGCTTTGAAATTCACGGAGATGTAACCCTATCCCTGTGGTAAGAGATTCAGTCATGTAAGGGGAGGAAAATAAACAGAGTAAATATAACTAATTTATTCAGTTTCTGATCTTATTGATTCCAGGTCTGGGGGGCTTTTAAACCCCTTAATTGAGGCAATAATAAGTAATGATAGGTAATAATAACTTTGGCCTGTCTCCCTCCTGGGTCTTTTCAGCACAATGAGGTGGCTATTGAGTATTATAAGAGAGAAACTTTCCAATTGAAAACCCACGAGCACAACTGAGGATTCTCTAAAAATATGGAAGAGAAAGAAAAGACAACCACTTTGATGGGGTGGGTAAAGGCAGCTGGAAAGCTGTTAAATACGTTTTGCAAAGAGGAATATGATCCTGGTAGATTATTGACTGAAGCAGCAATAATAACAACAAGCCTGCATTTACATGGTACTTTACACCTTCAAAGTGCTGTGCAAACAATAACTAATTGATCTAGTCAAAAAAGAACTGCTTCCAGTGTATTATCAAGTATGTAGTCACAAGAGAACACGTTATTAACTCAAGGAAGCAATTTATTTCAAAATCTATTACCATAAATTATGCCAGTCTCCCTTTCCTCCTTTTTTAAGTTATTCCCTCTGCAGTCTGATTAATGCCTAGATTAATTTGCTCAGGATTTCTGGAAATTTAGTAAGTGCAAACTTAATAGGAGAATGATAGAAATGTCAGAAGTAATTGATGCTTTAACGGGTATGAAATCTGGAAAAGTACCCGATCAGAATAGATTCACAAAGGCCTTTTTTAAAGTATGAGGATAAAGGCTCATCATACTGGACTCACTTCTTTAGATAAGTTTAGTAAATTGTGTACTGTGAGTGCTCCCTGCTTCCTAAACTTAGAGGCGCAAAAAGTGTATCAGATCAAAACAGCACTTTTCCCATTAACTCCAGACATTGTATTACTTCCTCTTTTTTATCAACTTTTTAAAATTATGACATTTTCAACTGAATGGCTGCATAAAAGAATTTTTTTTAATGATAATAAGTAGGTTGTATCATGTCACACCAGGATAAAAGTATTATTGAAGTTCCAGCCATTCGATTTCTGTATTTTTTCCTGCTTGTATTGATATAGAAAGTTGCTGTTTCCATTCTTGGTTTGCCTGTTCCTTTAAACAAGGCCTGATCTGATCTCTGAATCAGGTAAATCCTATTAGTCCGTTTCAGCCATGAATACAAAGGAAGCATTCCATATCTGTCCACAAGAATCTAATCCACGTCTGTTTCTTAACGCAATACACACACAATAACGCATATATTGTGTGTTATCAGGAGCCAGAAATGTCTTCATCTGTGCATGCTGCTAGGTGCAAACACCCTTTTGTAACTGCAGTGTTTGAAAGCCTTTTCTTCGCAGGAGAAATAAACTGGAAAAACACCAGCGAGTCTCAGTGTGCCCCAACAGACTGTGACACTCTTGCCTCAAAGCCTCTGCCATGTATTTGCAGTCAGTTCCCACTCCTTTCCCTTTCTGTCCGTACCACGGAGCTCTGGCCGCTGCACTTGCACTCCCCAGCCCCACGGTAGCTCTTGCAGTAGCCAGTAAGCAGAAACCATTGTAATGCTGTCTGGCTTGTAAATGAGAAGAACAATAAGGAAAATCTGAGTCTGACAGCCAGCAGTCCATGGTGATTACAAAGAAAAGGGACCGCATTTTTAACTCGCTTTTTGTCATTGTTATTAAGGTCAGTGCCATCCATCAAGATGCAGAGTTATTTCTGACACAGTTTCAAAGGTCAATTGGTCATGTGCAACGACAAAATAGATTCTTGGAATAATGTACCCAAAAACTCAGGAATGTGCCTTTCCACTTTCTGTTGTCATGCCCCTACTCATGTTTCAATGCCAAAAATCAACAAAGAGAGACATTTGAAAATGCCAGTTGAGCAAACAAGGAGAAGAAACTGCAAGTAACTCATTGATGTACAGTTTGAAAGCCATGGAATTTCTCCTTCTAAGCTACCATTCTCTTCATTCCAAATATCCAAGTCAGTTTTTAGCCAGGAGAAATATTTCATTGGCCTCCCCATTCTACAAAGCAACAGATTTCTTTAAAAGGCTCCAGTGAAAGTTTAATAGGAATACACTCTGAATATAACATCTCATGCTACAATTCATTTGGCTGGCACTCTACTATCTTTGTTTTTCCTTCCAGGAGGAACTTTTTCCCGAGTTTTAATTCATGGGAAGTTTTGGGAGAAGTCCTCTGAGGCTTCATCACCATACCTGCCACATTTCTGCAGGAAGAGCTGATGGAAGCGGTAATAAATGGGTGAAGACTGAATCCACCAACCAGCAGGACACTGAATGATAAAATCCACTTTTACCCTCTAGTGTTCACTAGCCGCACAAATACAAAGCTGTAATACCTTCTGCCACCCTCATCCATCTCTCCTTGATAGGAGAGCAGGAGTATCAGTGCTTCCCATGTTCTAGAGCCAGGCAGAGGAGGATTCTCTACAAAAAGAGGTAAGAGGCCTTTGACTCCTGCACTCCACTCCTTTATGACAAATAAACTCGCTGTTTTTTTGTTTCTCGGTGAATAACTTTTGAAACAAGGACTTCTTGTCCTAGTGAGTTACGAAGCTGAATTTCCAGGGAATAGAAACAGTCTGATTCTCTTTTGAACTGATCTATCTGTGACATACATCGTATGGGCTCTCAGCATCCGGGCTCACGCTGCACTTCAGATAAGTGACACAGCAGTGTTATCTTTGTGCATTTATAGAGAGAATTGAGCATGTAGCCAGGCATGGGTCCCTACCTTCAGCATTTCCAGTGCAGTTTAGTTCATTGCATTTGCAACAGCTTATTTGCAGGCCACCAATACAATGTGAGTGGTGCTGGCACACGTAATCACTGTTGATCAGTTAATTGCAATGTAGTACCACCATTGGGGTATGGAAATTATATGGTAAATAATTACCAACTAAACAGCTGCTTTTGTTTCATTCAATTTTGCAGCTTTGCGAAATTTGTCATGTTATTTCATAAATTAAAGGAGTCCCACAAGCAGTAAAAAGTGTTTACTATTAAAAAATTCATTGAGTTTCTTCTCACTTCAGATGTCTTCAATATAAAAACCAGAAAGCACGTGTTGGAGGATGTATTATACCATTCAATTTGGAGTATAACAACCAAAAAAAGAAATAAGATTATATGGAAGGCTATGCCTGGAAGTCGATCTGTGAGCCACAAGACACTAGTCATTTCTCCAATGAACTGAAGTTCGTTGTTCATAGCCACCACGTGTCTTTGCCCTGCCTGGTTTTCTAAATAAAAATAAATACAAAACTAATATTTTGAGTTGATTAGTCAGACACATTCAGTTTAACAGGAATCAGGACATATGCACTGAGTTAGGTGTTAACAGCCTGTTTAGTTCCACTTCAGACACACTGACAACCATCAGGTATTGACAAAACAGCTCCCAAAAGTAAAAAACATTCATTATTTAACTGTAGGATCAAATCAATTATTAAAAATGAGACTGTGAGGAGCTGGAGACGTTTCTGGTTTATCTTTGTCAAAGGCTCACTCTGTCAGCCGTCGGGATGGGCAGACCTCGCTCTTTCAAACATTGCACACTCCAGCCTGTCTCCCCCAACAGCTCAGTGACCTCTCTACTGAGGGAGAGCCCCATTTAACCACCCAGTCACAAGGGGTTTATTCCTCTGTATTCGCAGGGTTTGCCCTTCCTAGACAAAACCAGTACTGTAAACTTAGCAGGAGATTAACACAGTTCTCAAAGCCAATGGCTCAACCATTGTCCCTCGACTGCTCTCAGGAGTGGGATCGAGATAAGGCACCTCTCAGATATAATTTCTTTTTTCCTGCTTCTTCCTCTCCATTGCCTTTTAGACAAATACACTGGCATCTAACGGCCCAATAATACAGAAGTTAAAAGACAATAGTCAAAATTACTGTAAAATAGCTTCAAATTCTGTTATCTATTTTCTGAGCTTTGTTAGTGATGACATATTAAAGGTACAAAATTTTAAAACAGGCTTCCCAGTTATTCTCTTCACTCCTGTTACATTGTGGTTCCTTCTATGAAAACATTTAAAATATTTGTTAGATTATTATTATTTTACCTCTGCAAAGACAGAAATAACCTGGTACCAAGACACATTGAGAAACTGAGTTACACAATTTCTTTAACTTTGTGTATTTTCCACTGGTAGACAAAGATCTTCAGTAAAAGGATTCTCTTTTCTAAAATGTTGGGATTTGCAGGCACTAACAGCTCTTAATGGCCCTGTTCCCACTCCCTTGCCCCTGGGATCTGGCCCCGGGGCTCTATTGATTCCCAAGCTTTCAGTCCTTGCCTGAACTGTTCTGTAGGCTCCTACCTGTTTGCTCCAGGCTTGTCTCCCGGATGGACCTTGGACGCGCGTGGCAGGAGCATCCACACTGCAGAGGTGTGTTACAATGGGCTCCAAATCCGGGCTGTGGCCTCATCCCCTGGCTGGATTTTGAACCCACCTGTGGCTTTGTGTCCAGTCCTGCCCCTGGCCCTGTCTCTTTTTACCCCTGACTGGGCTCCCTGGAAGGAACCTGGACCTGGTTCATCCCTTGCCTTGTCTGGGGCTGTTCATGGACCCTGTCATCAGCTCCTGTCCCTGCCTGACACCATGGCCAGACCCTGAAGGACTGTGCCAGAATCAGTGGGGGCACTGCCTCCACAGGGATCACCCTCTGCACCAGTATCACCATCCCCGAAGTGGTAGCAGGCCTTGGATGACATAAAACAAAAATCTATAAAAGTGCTCTAATAGCAGCACTATTAATAATAATTTAATTTTCAGCCTCAGCAAAAACTAAACCAGAAACATGGAACTTCCTTAGTTTCCCCCTTCAAGCAACTGAAGGTGAAATGATTTGTTCTGAAGTCCTTCTCAATCCACCCCACAAAGTGCCTTTTGTCACAACTGATTAAGATGGATGAGGTCCCATAAATATCATTTCATATGATGTGCTGTAATTGCCATAAGCCATAAGTTAAACTAATTTATTTTCAAAGAAAGGACACTTGTCAGTTACAGCCTTGAAGTTTCCATCCACTAATTGTTAAAATTCTTCCAGGTGAAAACAAAGAGCTGGAAATCTTCAAGCCTTCCCAATGTAGGAACTTCTCTGGTAGCACAAGTTGAGAATGGCAGGCAGTCATAAGCAAAGGTTACTTATCTCAGAAAAAAACACTGGTTTTAACTGAGCTACACACATGACCACCTAAGGAGCTGACTCTATTAATGTGTATAGAGAAGAATTCCCATTATTAAGGGCATAAACAAATTTTCAGGATTGGAAAAGGAGCTAATTTTACCTGCTGTAAGTATACCAACCATTACATGTCAGCACAAGGCTTAAAGAAAATGGAATACAGAAAACAAGATGGACTTGTTTTTAATTTTTCTCAAAAGAGCATATTTGTACTGCACAGAGAACCCTGATGTATGAGCATTTGCATTGTTGTACACAATTTGAGGAGACATATGAGAGTCAGGGGTCAAATTTCCAGTAAGCAACGTTGCATAGAACATAATTTTATCATTTATTGGAAGAATGATTACTTCTGAACTAACTCAATATGTCAGTATGTATAATCAATGTGTGTTGACCTATGGATACGCTGAGGTTTGTCAGCAAACCAGCTGCCAGTGAAAAATCTAAACTCCATTCATGTCAGCAGTCTGCTGCTCACTGCTCAGATGCAGAGGGAAGACACTCTTCCCATAAAAGTCACATGGTGCCCCAGTAAGCACCGCTGTAAAGTCAGTCACCCCAGTGATTTTGATGGTGTTATTTGTTCATTACATGAGCACCCGAGAGCAGAGCTGTTGTTGTATGACCTCAGTGCTCACTCGGCATCGACAGAGCGACGCTGACTGTTTGCCAAACATGAAATTGAGTTTTAACATTGTTTTAAAGACCTATGAGGTTCTGCATAATTTAATAAGCTGTCTATTAAATTGAATTGCTGACTCTAAGGTACAGATATCATTCAATTCTGATCTATTGATCATACAAAAAATGCAGGCTAAAAGTGTGTGCAACACTTGCTATAAATTTCTATAAACCAGACTTAAAATGCACTGCTGGCCAAGGTATGAAAGCCAAACAGACATCCTTGTTTCAGCCTAAAGACCTTTGCTCTTGATAACTTTAGGCTCCAGGCAAAAGACAATTTTGTATCTCAGAAACACTATTTTATTTTATTTTATTTTATTTTATTTTATTTTATTAGAAAGTACTTCAGAATGGATTTGTATATGAGATGCTTGTATACCTGAATATATGAATTGTATACTTGAATGCTGAATTATGAGGACTTATGTCACACTGATGAATTGTTTTCTTTGCAAGATGTAGCATAGCTTTCACAGGCTGATGCCAATTCAAATAAAAAAAAGCACCTAGCTTTCAATTTAAAAGAGAAAAAAGATTGAAAATATTCTGAAAGGTAAGTAGATAATATCTTTGGTATTTTGCTGTCATTTTGTTAATCACATATATAAATGGTAAAAATAACCGTACATTCACTTTCATAAATACAATCATTTTACAATGACTGCCATTGTACTGTGACCCAAAAATCACGGATAGTATTAAAGCATTCCAGACAAGTAAAGAATTCCCTGGAATTACAGGAAAGATTAGCAGAATAAACACTTCCAGGCTTTCTTGCTAAGTTTGTTTAAATAAGAGAGAAGATGGAGACACTAAAAACAACTGGAGAAGTCACAAGTCTGACAGAACGCGCTTAGCTGGACACTCCCTTCCCCAATGTCCTTCACACTAGCCCAAGCATCAGTAGACTGTTGTTTGGTCGATCTTTTGGACTACAGCTTCTCAATTTACCAGCCCTTATCAGCAAGAGGCCCAGGAATCCCAAGACTGTTTGTTTCAAGTCTATTCTCTCCAAAAGGCTCCCTAGAGCAGTTGCCATTTGCAGTTCTAGACAAAGGAGCACATTATCACTTGCCTTGTTTTCAGCTCTCCTGAATCTTCCTTAGCGTTCACTCTGAATTCCTAAGGAATCCTGACCTCTTCACTGTAAATTTCCACTCTAAAACACATGATTTGCGTCAATTTTACCTACTTGTCTGGTATGGTCCTTGGAGCATTTAAATTACGTTTGTGAGCATGATTGTAACAATAAAAAGCGTAAAAATAATAAAAGAGAGATTTTAATTGCTTATGGTAAAGTGTTATTCCAACAGACTGAATGAAATGTTACCATCCTATGGTTGTGTTTTACTCCTAAAGAAGACCGGAGCTTGGATAATGTGGATAGATGCATACACAGTTTGCAATTACGAAAAGAGCTGTCAATAACACCCCACCACTGTCACTTTTATTGCCTGACTCCCCCTCCCATAACACCACCTCATTTGTAGCCATGGTAAGATGCCAAATTGCTTTATTTCCAAAGTGTATGACTACATTTTAAAAAAGTCTTTGTGTGCAATATATTCCACAGTGCTTACTCTCATTAGTATTGCCTCAGCATGCATGGATTCATGACCAGCATCCTTATTTCATATGGAGGCATCCTTTAAAGAAATTGGATGCTAGAGGGCCTATACATCAATGTTATGATGCCGTATTTTTCACAAAATCTGTAAATAAGGTCAACACGATAGGGATATTCCAGATGACAGAATCTCTAATAGTTTTTGAAGAGCAGCCTGTTTCCCTTTAAAAAGTCAATTTGCTTTCAACCCGTGCCCATTAAAAAGTGTGTTTAGTCTAGAGGGCAAAGCACAATTCCAGCAGTTTTCAGTGCTCTGGGTAAATATTGCTGGGGTGATGTATGCAAGGCTAGCTACCCACAGCTGAGGAGGGACAGTAATGGGGACTCTGGATCATTGCAAGTGGCTTTGTTTGACTCGGTATTTTAGAGTCTCAAACATGATGAATTCATAACTGAGATAGTATGGCAAGACAGAATAAACAGCAGCATTGGCCTTGTGAGAGCTGTACTTTAGAGAGCCAAGAATGCCATTTCTGTTGCTACACATGAAAATTTAAATAGCTTAAGCTTCTCTCAAGACTTTGGACCCAATCCTGATTCCCTTGGTATCACTGACTTCAGTGAATGGAGGGTCAGATGATTTCACAATAGAGGGATTTGTAGTTTCTCCTCCCTGTCCCTGTTAGCAGCTAGTTAGAGCCCACTACCGAACCTTGAGCTCAGGTCAGAGGTACTGATAGGATCCAAGGCTCCAGCGACTGAAAGTCACCACAATGGGGCAACTGAGAAGTAAACTGGGGGGATGAAACTAATTCTTGGTGAACTGGGTCCACTGGACAGAAATCACCACTGTAAAGAGAGGGTTAACAAAGGGGAGAAACAAAAACTAATTGGAAGAAAATACAGAGATGGGGAATAGGAAAGCAGATATAAAGGGAATCAAATGAGGCAGGCAGAACCAGAGATAAAGCAGTCCGGATATTCAGGCCAACATAATTCTTTGTCTTAGCTAGAACACAGAAAACGAAAAGAGGAAAACTATATTAATATGAACAAAAGTGAATAGAATTAAAATGACCAGAAAAAGACAAAATAAATGAGATTATTTATAACAATGGGGATGTAGTTGTGCATCACACACCTGCTTTCTGTCCCATTCTTATAAAGTTCTCTCCCTTCTGCCACTGATTGAATTAGATCCTGTAACTGTCCCCAGAGCATAAAGAACAGGTTACCAAAAATGTGTTAGCAGTAATAACAGGAAAGGTTTGTGTTTCTGCTGATGAATTCTCATTGTAGTGATCAGTTAGTCCATAGCAACTTAAAAACTGGTCTCTTTCAAGAAATAAACGATCAGACAGTGGACTTCCAATCTTTAAATTGTCCTAATCTATTTTTATTTACAGTCCTTTCCGACAACTCACAGTTTTCCTTTTTTTTCATCTTAGTCCTAAACATCTTCCTCCTTAGAATGGAAAGTGAATTTGAGACTGTTCCTTTCTTTCAAGATTTTATCTCCTGGCTCCGACTCTGCCTGTGAGCCCATCCCAAACTGTTCATGCTCCTTTTGTTCCGAGGTGCAGCCACATGCTCCCGGAACCATTCAGGTGGGGAACCCACCTGCTGGGTCTTGGAGCCAGTGTGACGGGACATTTCCCTTCCACACCAAAGAAGACACATAATCACTTTGTCACTTTCATGGCACCTATTTTACTGCAAAGGACTTTCCCTTTCAGAGAAACCCCCTAATTCCTTAATTGCTGTCTACTAAAGACCACTTGTTTTGCAGCACTGATTAGCTTTGGAGTGTATACAACCGTTTGGCAGAGGAAGATTTTTATATGAAATAGGCAGAATTTGTTTTGCAGGATAAATCCCTCCGGCGTATCTTTGGCAGCAATATCCCATATTGTCCGTGCGGTCAGCCGAGTCTATTGCCACCAACATCCCCAAAGGAATGTGGGAGCCTAAGCTCAGTGCACTATAGTGGAGAAAGGCTTGGGGAGAATAGTTAGCCCACAAAGAAACTATTAGTGGTATTAGCAGAAATTAGCCATTTTAGTGGCACCATTCAACCCCTCTGTGTTCAGTGGATTTCAGGATTCCTACCTGTGACTTGTATTCTCTCATCTCTTTTTCCTAAGAAAGTGTCTCAGGTTTTCATCCATACCTACCATACATTAATTAAGTCTTATAATCTTAGCTGGTCTGCTATGTAATTTCACAAAAGAGTCAGCAGCTTCAGGCAGGATCTGAAGATATCTTTCTGCTTTCACTCTTGTGTGATTATTGCTTCTGGTTCATCAAAATCAGGAAATTTTCCTACCTAATCTTTCCCTGCCTAATCTTTCTGTTGTGTGGGATATAATGTAGCTTCAACTCCAAGAAGGCCATAGAAGTGCCCATTCCATGACTGACTTGAACCCACCTCCCTGGACATTTTAATGCATTTTAGCACTGTAATATCTCATTCATCAGTCTGTAGCTTGTGTTTATTGGAGGAATATAGGAATTTGTCCTACATAGGATACCACTTCCTAGACAATCAAAGAAGTACCAGGCTGTTATCTGTCAATCCTTCCACCCTTCATCATCTTCTGGCAGAGATTTAACCACAGGAACAATGCTA
Organism: Tichodroma muraria; assembly: GCA_013390105.1. Lineage (NCBI taxonomy): Eukaryota > Metazoa > Chordata > Aves > Passeriformes > Sittidae > Tichodroma > Tichodroma muraria. The sequence continues at coordinate 2,351 of WAAG01013068.1, read as the reverse complement.
AAGAATAGTCTGTAGCTTGCTAATGTTCTTATCCATCCATGTCATTAGCAAAGGAATGTTGGCAAATAGAAATTTACTCTTGCAAAAAGTTGTTGCTGAAGTTAATATTCCCACGGAGCGCAGGAATAATGAAGCAGCATCTGGCAAAGCTAGACTCAAACAGAGTCAAGAGTCCTGAATTCTGTCGTCAGTTACTCTGACATATTTTGGGTGATATTCTCAAATAAAATAAAATCAAATAAAATCTTTTTTCTTGAGTCTCCCCATGTGTTGAACAATCCTTCAGCACCTTTTTAAAGTTCATGGGCGTCTGCAGCCAAGTACTAAATACTTCTACTATAGGCTGATTGGAACAAACATGTCTTGCTGTCAAACCCCCATGCTGTATTTTAAACAAAGCTTTGGGAGAAAGCTGTTACACAATTATTAAAGTCAAAAGCAATTTCTTTTTCAAAAAGCTTCATGCCTAATTGAGATGACTGCTATTCAGTATTTTATCTGTAATTCAGTAAAATAAAGAAGTCTTTAGTTTGCAGACCTTTTTATGTACTAACAAAAAATATATTTTAAAGTCTTATCCTGATACTGGTTGAGTCTTTGTTGGCATTTGGCATTAGATTTCCTAATGTATCTCTTGGAGCTCCTCCAAAGAAGAAAAGAAAGGGAGACAGAAGAGGGGGGAGAGAGAGAAGAAATAAAGAGAGAAAGAAAATTTGATTTATGTTATTTTTTGTTTTAATCATTTCTCTCTAAAATAACACTCAATGAACTAGAGGGTTTCAGTGGTAAATGATGAAATATTATAAGCAGTTCAAATGGCTATGGATTCTCCCCATCTGTCATGGACTGCAACTGAGCAGTATAACAGAAAAGTGATATTAGTTTCAAACCAAAAATAAATCATCAAGCCAAGTCTGTATGTCTAATCCTACCTACACTGCCCTACCAGTGACCTTTCCATGGCCAGGACAAATCATATTCTGTAGGGAATTCATAAATTCATTCTTCATGCTAGCTCGTTTTGTCCTTTCGTGGGGAAAAAGAAAACCTCAGCTCCTTCACACTGAATGCACCACATTAATGTTTCAGACTTTGGCAATGCTAAACTTCTCTCCACCCCAGTCCAGCCAGACTGCTTTCATATTGAAGATCTCTGAAATTGTCTACCAGAACATTATAAGGGCTAAGGCATTAGCAGCTGAGGCCTGCCCCCAAAGCATTCCTGTAAACAGGGAAAAATAATGGAATCTCACTCCAGACATGTATAGCAAATGGGTAGATTGTCTTTTACAGATCCAAGAGTAAATGCAAAGATAATTTCTGCATATGCTTGGCATCCTCTTCCTAGGCCTAAGCAGGTGCACTTACAGGAACTGTAAAATCCACTGAATTCTGTTACACGGGGCAAGATCAAAGCTGCTTCTTTTCCACACAATTGATTCGAGCCAAGCTAGATTAATTTTTGAAGTTAGATTCATCCTGCTATAATCTTTGTTATGTATACTCTTCATTCATTCATGAAAAGGCCTGATTAGTTCATGCTATTTGTTTGAGAAAGACAGCACCAAACAAACCCAGCAATTGGAACCTATTGGTATAAGAAAACAACAACATCATTCTTATTTTAAGAAGATCTCATCAATAGTACAGAAAAGGGAAGTGAAAAGATGTTCCACACAGTGGGCTACTATATGAAAACAAAGTATTTATGCTGTACTGCCTTGCTTTAAGACATGTATTAAAGTACATGTCTTTAAAACATGAAAAAAGTAAAGTTTCTCACAGATGACATCTAAAATAACAGATATACAGAATATCTGAAATAAAACAGGCCTAAAGTACCTTTTGTGTCTGAAAATACAAGTGCCCGAAAGAACAGGCCTTTAAAAAAGTCTTTATGTGACAAGGTCCAAGGCCAAACAAGATGCTTGTGTTTGAATCTGGGAAAGGACTCAGGCTTCCCAGATCCACATCTTAAACAAATGATTCGCCTCCGCTTCTGAAAATGCTAATTTGCACATACAAGTTACTGGTGTGCACCTATGACCATACACGTTTGTGGGAGCAAATTTAGAGATTGCTTTCCCAAAGATAACTAATGAATCCAAACTTATAAGAAAATCTCTACACAA